>NW_022258192.1:5523-18137 GCF_009602425.1 Actinia tenebrosa
AAAAAAATCTAAAAATAAAATAAAACAAATACAACAAAATATGGTTTTAGATCTACCATATATCAAGTATGAGATCAAATCAACGTTTAGCAAATAGTAGGCTACTAAACGAACAAATGGCCGAACGATCAACCATACCAAGTAACTAACCCAATGAACAAACAAACCAGCAACCAGTCAGTCAACCAACCAACCAACTAATCAATCATTCAATAACATATAAAATGAAACTAAAAAAAAACAAAAACAAGGAATCTTTCCTTTGAGCGTGGAGCGCACTCACAAAAATCAAAATGATACAAGCTCAGATGATTGAATAGCCTCTTGCTTAGAGGTTATTAGAGTCTGTCACGCAATGTTTCGAAAATTTGCGTTACAGACACTAAGAACCTMTGCGTAGGAGGCTCTAAGGGTTAAACTGGCTTCCAAGTTTACAGGATGGACATGGAAACCATGGTCTATTGGGGTATGGAGTAGGTTTCAGAGGATGCAATTCATAAACCTTTAAACTAAAAAAACCTGTTTAAGCTGAAGGTGCTAAATCGAGAACATAAAGACTGCCCATGAAAATGAAAAGACATGTTGATGTAAATGAAATACTGTGGCTACTACTGCCCGCATGTGCCGCACACCATCCTTAGCCGATTTGTGTGAATGCATTAGTACTCACAAAGAACTTTAAGAGATCTTGTCGAACAATTCTTTACTCCACGGGAGTTTTCTGCAGTGCAGGTAAACGATTTGTTATGAAGATCACGTGAGGCAGTAAGCATTACGTTTGATGTGGTACGTTTAGTTCCGTTCCCAACATTCCAGGTGTAACTTGCTGGGGGATATGCAGGGACACTACAATTCAATGTTATGTTGTCTCCCTCCTTCACCTCAACTGGAACAGCTTCGCAAGTAAGTTCTCCAAAATCTTGTGTGGTGAGATGGATAGAAAAATAGTAAAAAATAATAAATATACAAAGTGATAAACGAATGAAGGGAAGGTTGGGAGAATTGATAACTGACAAAACTTTCAAATTTGTCACATCCTATAGATATCATTTTTGCTGGACATACGAGTGTATGGAGGAGCTCTTAAAAAACAGGTAACTAGCCAGTCAACTGAAAAAAGGAAATGCATTTCCCCGTAATGTATACCTACGTTTTATTGCAGTTTACAAGCAAACTCTTCAAAKAACAAATAATAGGTAAATGAGAAATGAAACAACCAGAACTTTGGGTTCCTTTGACACACACATATATATATATATTCTCCAAAAACCTAAACCCCGTTATCACGTAACAAGTCTAAACTTTACAGTATCCAAAAAATAATAATAAATAAATAAATAAGAAAGAAAGAAAGAAAGAAGAAAAAAAAAAAAAGACTTAACAAGAGAAAGACGAACACTGATTATCAGTTCAAAGAGGATATTTTCTAAATATAAATTACTAGACAATATTAGCTCACATTGTACAGCGACATTACTTGTGCAAATACCCCGATCACCAACTTCGTTATACACAGAAACCTTGTATGTCCCAGTATCTTGTCTTGAGGTAGTAAATGTCAGTCTGCTATTGGCGGTCAGTCTACTTCCATTAGGATGAGTCCAGATGTACTCATAAACAGGTGGGTTTCCTGTGGTGGTGACGTTTAGTGACACGTTGTCTGTTTCATTAACTGTTGTTGAATTAGGATGTATTGTACACGATGAAGAAACTGGAATTATTAAAAGAGTACAACAATATTTGAATGTTGAGTGAGTAAATATAGCTATCCACATCCTCCCATCTAAGATAAGAGAACAGATACGATTTAAACCTTAAGTGAAACCGCAGCACGTGTTATTCAAATAAAGATAACACTTACAGTAGACGATGAGTGGAAGATTTTYCCCTTTTGTTTCGTTGCACTCTTTGCCATTATTAACTGTCACATGGTAATTTCCAGTATTTTCTCTGTTGACAGAACCAAACGTCAGGTTCACTCGATTCCACACTTGTCTACCATTGGTCCATGTTATGTTCAGTGGATCACTACCAGTGATGTTACACGACAAGGTCACTCTTTCTCCTTCAACTACTGATCCATTGATCATATTCTTACTGGTGACTATACAGTTTTCGGCTTTCGGAGGCTCTAAAGAAAAAAGAAGGTATACAATAATGAAGCAATTGCTTAACGACGATTCATTAGTTACTTTACTGTCAATATGGTATTGCTATGGCAACTTTGAAGACTTTTTAAGCAACCATCACATCGTAGTTTATTTTGGGAAGCATTTGAAACATATCAAAAAATGAATAATTTAATGCTTTTCTCCTGCATGTGATTTTTTGTTGCCATGACAAAAAATTAAAAGAATTGCAATGAAAGAGGAAATAAACAAGAAATGAAAATGTAAATGAAAATATGAAAATATCATGAAATCGCAACAATAGTTAATCTGGAAATATGTTTATTTCAAGTATTTAACACGAAAATAAGTTTGCTTCAACGCTACTTACATGCGCTGGCTGGTAAGACCTTGAGAGCCAACACAAAGCCTTATAAAATATTCGATTTTATAAGTTATAATACACTCAATAAAAATTACTCGATTCTGATTGGGCAAGAGGAGTACAATTAATGTGTCATAAGTGTGCTCTTCAAGCACATTTTTTTTAAACCTGTATTTTCTCAAAGTTCACATATTCATAATAAATGGGAGACGTATTTAGTAGATCCCATGCCAAACGAAAAAAATATTTATTTATTTATGCGCCATTGTAGTTTGGTTAGGATGGTTATTGCTTTTTCTTGTTAAAAAAAATTTGATAGAAGAAACGATTACATTGGATATTGTTTTAATACCTTTGACAACAAGCTCCAAACTTCTATTTTGGCCGAACCCCACAGTATTGTTAGATACACAGGTGTAGTTTTTCTTGCCTAATTTATTTAATGTCACACTAAACACGCCGCTTGCACTGTTATCATGGATCGGCTTTGTGTTGTGATACAAAGAGTATTTAGCATGAGGCTTGGCATAGGATGTACAGGAGATAGTGGCATTACTTCCACGACAAAAACCTGTCTGGTTTGGAGAAATACTGATTGATGTAGATTTTGGCTTGACTAAAAAGAAATCCAAAGGCATAGATTTTAATAAACAATTTTCTACAATAATTAACAAAAATAAAGCAAACAAAGAAAGAACAATAAACTAAGATAAAAGCAACAACAAAATTGATAAGCACACATAATCTATCGATATGGTGAATTTTCTTATCATGGATGAGTATTACAAAACAAAAATCGTATGGATAAAGTAAGCTATTTTACTGTACCTTTTAAAATGACACCGAGTGTTCCTAAACTACATTTCACCAATAGTAACAATGTCCAAAATTGCAAAGGCGCACCTTGTCTCTTACTTGGAATGTAACATATTTCAATATAACATGTCCCTTATTATCTCGTCTCGTTATTGCAGAGATCATTCACCCAATCCCTGAAAGACTTTCGCAAAGTCAATCGTATCCTTCTTAGTTCATGCGCCCTGAATAAAGCCCATTCAATCCAACCAGGATCACATCACACGCACTCGTTTTTTTTTCAGACTGGCTTTCATCTTGGCTCTGTTAGCCTCAGAGAGGTCGACTTGGATTAAGTATAAATCCCCGATAGCGTGTAAATTTCACTTGACAGATGTATTATTTGCATATTTTTTTCTGCAGACAATACATTTGTTATGAAATTCACTAAAGGTTACTAAATACGTTGGAATATAGTTTGCTTTAAAAATGGGAGGGGGGGGGGGGATAGGACTTTTTTATCTTTGGTTTAAAAATTCTATAATAAAACATTTATTGAACTCGGTTTTGGCACGATATCGTAAATTATCAGGACCTTGACATGTGTTAGCCATCCGTCCCCGCCCTTGATAATTTACATAGTATAATGATCACTTCTGAATCTTTTATTTCCAGAAGTCGTTTAACCGTTTAACATCCCTGTGGGTGAATAGTGATGTGGGAAATAGACCCTTGCATGTGACGTCAAAGCAGTTCCATCTGGGGGTCAAAACAAAAGAATTCCAGTCTTTTCAGAATTGGAACCTATTGTTTTATCCCCCAGATTGAGCTGATTGATAGCTTTACAATATATTTCTCGCGTTTTATTGGTTATCATCAATAGGACAGGAGGTACAGGCAGATAAGCTGACATCACAAGCGCGCGTTCTTTACTTTGATTGTTTTGATCACTCAACGAGGAAGTCATCGTTTTTGTTATTGTAAAAAAAAAACACCCGTTTGAGCTCTGCTAAATAAAATTATTTTGAACCATAACTACATTTGATTTGATACGTATGGGTATTATATCAGCTTCTTAAAGACGAGATTTTTTCCCCGTTAAATTTTGCCCAGTATATGATAAACGACTCGGGCAATTTCAAAACTATTAAAACACTTGTGAAATTAATCCTTAATTTTACTCGACCCCATACGATAACCTATACTTTTGCTTCCTAACTGTAGGAAATTTTCATGGTTCGGAAGCTCTCTTTGATCGGACAAGAGCCACGATGTAGAACACCCAAAGCTAATTCTGAAAATGAGGCTACCACCAAAACCTATAACGTGTATTTTTTGTTTTTTTCAGTTTTTGGTTTTCGATTTGAGTGCGCGAGTGCAATCGTGGGCTCTAATAATAGCGTCATCGTCACTTCGTAGGAGCACGTACAGTAGCTTCATTTTTTCCACAGTAGGCAGTCAATCTCATACCCAGAGCCTTTATTTCTTACTTAGCATGCTCGACGAAGACCTGCATTCTAGCCGAAGGACTATGAAATATAATATTGTATAAATAATAAGGTATGTCTGACAATCACTAAACAACAACAACAACAAGACAAAACTTACAATAGACGCTCAAGTTCTTTGAACTGCTTGCTTCACCAACAATATTAATGGCAGTRCACACGTATCTCCCTGAATGATTTGTGGTTGCGTCGTTGAATAACAGTGCCTGTTGGTTCAGCCCACTGAATAGACTTGGGTATGGTACTGTCCACTTATACCTTGCTTCAGGGTTTGCTTGTGACTCGCAGGCTAGATTGAAGCTGTCACTTTCGTAGACAAATATAGTGCCATTTTCTTCTCTAACCGTGGACTGAGGATCTTTGAATACCGATATATTAACCAAGCGAGGAATGACTGTAAGGAAAGAAAAGAGGATATCAAGTTACCTAATTCAACCTAAACCTAAAAGACTACATATGGCACAACCAACAATATTTTTTCTTTACACAATAAAAAGGAAAGGTATGTGGATATGTCGGGGCTAGCTTCTTGTGGAAAACAGAACCACCCATCATAGGAGCAATAATACCTATGTGTAGAGTCGATTGCACAACTACGTTACTAAGATCTTAATCCGCTATCCCGGATACAGGATGCGACACTTGTATAATCATGTATAAGCACTGCAGTTAGTCCATATCAGAAAGAAAAAAAGGTTACTTTGTGCCACAGCAAAATACTCATTTTCTGGAGCCGGGTTCCCTGTGGTGAATGCAATATATCAAAGACAAAGAAATGAACAGAACTTTGGGTTCCTTCGGCCGCTCTATGTGGTTGACCCAAGACAGCTGCAGATGACGATGAGAACTCTGGGTTCCTTACATACATATATTTATTCTCCCCAAACTGAACTATTATAGCAAATCATGATTATTGACCACTTATCCAGAAGACGAAATAAAAGTATACCCAATTGTGATCAGACTATTTTCTAACTATAGAAAATAAACGCATCAGCTTACATTGTACAGTGACGCTACTTGTGCAATAACTTCTTTCACCAACACCATTATACACAGACACCTTGTATGTCCCCGTATCTTGTCTTGAGGCAGTAAATGTCAGTGCTCTATTGGCGGTCAGTCTACTTCCATTAGGATGAGTCCAGATGTACTCATAAACAGGTGGGTTTCCTGTGGTGTTGACTTTTAGTGACACGTTGTCTGTTTCGTTAACTGTCGTTGAATTAGGATGTATTGTACACGTTGAAGAAACTGGAATTGTTAAAAGAAGCAAGCAAAATCGATTTTATAATTTGAAAACTGATAAAATACATTATGCTATGAGATTTTAAGTCCTCCCTATCTACCCCCTCAAACATAACAAAACACAAAACAAGAATTGGGAACTCAACCACGTTCTAAACCATAGCACGAGGTAAGGCAAAGGATGTACATACAGTTTATGTGAATAATAAACCGCTAGTGTTAATAAACGATGATATGCATTGTTTTCTTATGCAAGGATACTCATGGACTTATACCGATGTTATCGATATACTGGTATGCTGATAACGTTGTACTTGAGTACTATAACTATAAGACGATCTTATTAGGGTGACAATTCACTCACTAACTAACTCGTACGGTCGGCCGGTCGATTAATCACGATCAAGGTTAGCCTGCAGAGCAGGCGTTCTTTTCATGGATTTGAGAGGAAAAAACGGGGTTTGGAGTTCCTGTTTCGAACAGGAGCCCGTGAGAAAAATGGGAACGTGGGGGTAAGTAATAAAATAGCTAGTTTTAAATGTTTTGACCTTTGATTATTTACATCAGAAAGTGGTCTTTCACTTCCGTTAAATTCATCACCTTTTGACAGCTAGAGTTTTGATCAAGCATATCTAATTAGAAGGCGTTTATCAAAATAACAATGGATGCTGGCAGGCATTCCCTTCTTCCCCTTCCCGCTCCCTCCGCTTCTTTTTTGCTCGGTTTCAATTCTGGCTCGTACGTTCCAAAGTTCCCCCAAAACCGCAAGAACGCAAGCTTTGCAGGCTAGATCAAGGTGGGCAGGCAGGCCGACAGGGATGTGGACGGATTTAATTTTCCTCTAAGTTTATTTTTAACTCTAAAGACAGGGATCAATGACATGGAAATTCAACTGTTAGTGTCAAATATCATTTTTACGACTTACAATGCACGGTGACCTTGCGTGTACAATTTCCAGAACGTCCTAAGCTATTTCGAACCAAACAGCGGTAAATTTTTATGTCCGTCCTGGAAGCCCTGTACTGAAGGACTGAAGTACCAGGATGTGTAGTGCCATTAGGATAGGTCCAAGAAAACTCATTCACTGGCGGTTGTCCTTTTCCAACGCATGTCAAAGCTACTGACCCACTTTCATTTACGATAACATTTGGCAAATCTGGAGATATGGTACAACCAATAGGATCTGTATTACACAATGAAATAACATTTTAGTGGTACATAAAATGTTTTCAGTCGGAGAAGAAATGATAAAAAATAAAAACACTACACCGAAAAAAATACTCCCACAACAGAACCGAAGGATGGTATTACGATGTATTTCCACCTACTGCGTTTGACTAAAACGAATGTACTTGTACTTTCGTGCCGAGGACGATATTCCAGGAACGCAACTTCTCCGCTGGAACTTCGCATGTTTTGTAAGCACCATTATAACAATCAATTTGCTTTTTTTATTTAAAGCAGTTTATAAGTATGGACGTATGCCAAGCCATTATACATAACAGAAAAGTCACCAAAATAAAAGACACCGAGAAGGAATATAGCAAGTAAAATTTTCTTTTTCAAACTTTGACAAGATAAACCAGTCGAACAATCGGAATGGTGGTAGCTCAGAGTGAAACGCTTTCCGTGGAGGATACAAACAAATATTTCTCGATATTTGCAAAATAAAATACGACATAAATGATAAAAAGAGTAACTGCAGTTTACTTACATGCAACTACTACACTCGAGGTGCTGCTGGAATCACCCAAACTATTTTTAGCAGTACAGGTATAGTTTCCTGTATCTTCAAGTGTTGCGTCGATCAACACCATTGTTCTTCCATTGTCTTTGGTCAGCAGTGTTCTGTTTGTGGTGGATGTCCAAGAAAAGGTCGGTTCAGGCTCGCCTGGAGCAGAGCACTTTATTGATCCGTTTTGGTAGTTTTCAATTATGACTAACTTCGAAGTCACAGCCACCGGAGGATCTGATAAAATATAAATATAATTACTTGAACAGGTAAAGGATCAACACACAAATAAAGGAGAGTTTCTTTTGATATTAACAATTACCAAGTTATTGGCTCACTTTTAATAATTGGCAAAACAGTATATATGGCACAACTAACAGGATCTGTCAGTATTACACAAAGAAATGAGAGCTATACAATGCTATATAGGGCTTAACTTGTTCTCGAACGAAAGATAGCCAGAAAAGAAAATCATCAGTGAAACTCCCCAGTGAGTTACTTACTAGTCAAAAAGTTAACAAATGCGTAGTGAATGATAATGTCAAGAGACAATATAAGTTTGGAGCCATAAACAATTCGGTTTAAATACAAATATGGCTTCATGGAATTGGGGTAAATACCGGTAATCCGGTGTCAATGTAGTCTTCCCCGCATCCGTTTTTAGACTCATTAGTGGGGAGGGAACGTTGCGTGACGACCGACACTAAAAAAGGATGCGAGGGAGACTAGTGTCAATGAGTAGAATGAAAAATTTGAACAAGCTGCCAATTGGAATGAGGCAACGGGATGTACAAAAAGGAGAATGAATAATCCTTCGCGCTCCTTAATTTACTTTAGATAAATCATTCACTGATTTAAGTGACGGCCTATTATTGAATGTTCAATTTTAGTCTACGACAATGATGTGCTCGCACACAAAAACCCTCCAAACCAGATAACTAAGCTGAATCACCTTTTTAAAAAACAGGAATTTTTTTGAAATCTTCCTTTTATTCAAAACAAAGTATTGATAAAGTTTGGAAAAAAATTTACACGGGTATTACTCGTAGAAAAAAAACGGAAAGTGTAAGTTTATGCGTTTTTGGCACTCGTTTTGAACAAAACATGTCAAGCAAATTATCAGTAGAAAAATAAATTTGATTAATTTTTTATCGGGAGTAAGTACCAATCGGGAGGAACGGAAGAAGAAAAGAAAGGACGTAGGAAGCAGGGGAAAAAAGATCATAAGAGAATGAATTTTAAAAAAGTACGATTAATTGTACTCATGGAAAAGAAATAAAATATGGGTCGATAAAACTACAACTAATCCTATTTTATTATTTGTAGAATGAGAAATCAATTACGAACTCATCTCTCCCCTCCCTACCTATCAAAGAAAAAAAGATCGAAATATGAGTTTTTCAAGGTTTTCTGGGTGGGGTGGGATAACGTCAAATGAAGGCTTGATTACTGATGACCTTAAGATTTTATTTTTCCTTTTCCGCTTCCTTTTTCTCAAAACATTGCTGAAAGGTTTTCGTTTAATAGTAATTATCTCGAAAATAACCGCTTTCCAGATTTGAAATCAGCATTAAATTTGGGTTGAAAAAATCGTGATTCAACAACAATGTTATGCGGGATGGTTTGCACTTTAGTGGACAGTCTCCTCAAAGACAAATGACAAATGAATGACACAGAACTCTGGGTTACCTATAAATATATTCTCCCAAATCAAAATATAGATATCAAATATCAATTCAAGACTAATATCCAGAAGACAAAAAGAGATAAACGTACACCCAACTATAGTCAGAGAGGTTATACAGTAATGTCTAACTACAGATAATAAATGCACCAGCTTACATTGTACAGTGACGCTACTTGTGCAAATACTCCTATCACCAACACCATTATACACAGACACCTTGTATGTCCCATTATCTTGTCTTGAGGCAGTAAATGTCAGTCTGCTATTGGCGGTGAGTGTACTTTGATACACACATAATGGTATACAAAAACACTATATAGTGCTATTGATACATCTGACAATATTCTCAGTACAAATTTAACATAATGTGAGCTGATCAATGACCCAAAAATGTTTGAGTGATGCGTCTTGTTACTCAAGGTTTTATCCTTGCCATATGCTGGTGGTGACGTCAGGGAGGTCATCATTTAATATACAAAACTGAACTAGTACGGATAAATTTGGAAAGCGTTGTTGTTTCCCCGATGGCTATGATAAGAATTATTGCTAATTTAAAGTTCCCACACCGGTCAGTACTTCAAATTACAAGGAAAAAAAGATAAACACAAATGACTTCCTTGTAGTCACGGTTATTAGCATATGACAAGAATAAAACTTTAAAACATCAAGATGCATCACTCAAACTGTAACGAGAATATTGTCAGATGTATCATAGGCACTTTAACACAAACTTTCAATGAAATAGAGTTGCCCTTACTTAATATTTGGAAACATCAAATTAGATAATTGTAAGGGGGGTTCCATATCTTATAGGTGTTTATGATAAGATAGCCTGCATAGCGGCCATCTGTTGCTGTTTTTTGTGGAGATTGGAGAAAAGGAATTAGGGAGGGGAAAGGGAAGAGGAAGGGAGAGGAGGGGGAAGAGGAAAGGAGGGGGAATAGGAAAGGAGTGGAGAGGGCTTGCCTCCAAGGCCCAGTATTTTGCATACACGCCCCCTGAATTAGATTAATTTCCTGTTACATATCACTGTGAAAACAAACCAATCAAAGTTAACCGGGAATGATCTCAAGATAAACAAACATGGTAGGAAGACAGGGGGTCAAAATGCAAGATAGGGATTGCCGAAGTCCATACATGTAAATGTGGTTTTGAAATACAATAATATAGTGCATGCTGCTGTGTATAGAAAATTAAGATCCAGCAAAACATCCCTGTACTTTTGAAGTCTTAGACAAACTAAACATTGATGGCTTAAAAACTTGGGAAGGAAAATGTTCGACAAAATTTGTTTTAAAAAAGTCGTTATAGCTAATCCAAACCTTAATGTTATCGTTCGAAACCCAAATAAATCCTGTAGGTAGAATTCCAAGTAAGCTTAAGCCTTGCCCAAAATATAGATTGTTTAAAGCCGTCTTTTGCTCTTCCTTTAACAAAAATCTTAACTCAACATTTGATAAAAACCCTGGAAAAAATATCTTGGAATTATACATGTATACCTTCTTCTTCGTCAGTCAAGATGCTGTGATTCTGATACAGAACTTGATATCCTTTAACTTGATATCATTGATCGCCACTTTGTGATTGGCACGATAGTAATTCTTGTCCAATCAGATTCTACATTCAAAATTTTAAAATAGAATATGCAAAATTCCGAGCCTTGGAGGCAGGCCTCTCCTTTTCCCTGCCCTTCCCTCCTCTTCCCCAGTCTCCCACTCCTTGCAAAAAAAAAACAAGAGGTCCACTATGCAGGCTAATGATCGGGATAGAGGTGTGTAAATCCATAGGTGACTAATTATTATAAGGCAACTAAGAAATGAATGAACCAGAACATAAATTCTCCCAAATGCACTTAATATATAAAATGGACAATTACTGACAGTGCAGACACAGTGTGGACACACTAAGCTAAGGAGGACAACTTGTACAGAGCTGTAGAATGTTAAACAATCACGACATAAAGTGAAAACCAGAGGCATACCAAGGAGTTTTGTAAGAGGGGCTTTGAAAACAAGGCTGACCATGAAGTCGCTTGCTTTCTATTCCTCTTGTGGGCTCACAATCGTAGATTAGAGGCAAGCTGATGGCAATTTGATCAAAACAAGTTTTACAGTGGAATTGGCATTTTGTTTCATAAAGACAAGGAAAACAGCTTCACTGTTTTTACTTATTTATTTATTTAGCAAATCAATTACAAAACTTATTTGTAAAAAAAAAGTTGGGTTGTAAAGGAGAGTTTCCTGAACCCCTGGAAACCTCCCTTGTGAAAGCCCCTTTTAAAAATTTGAATCAAACCTTAACAAATCAGGAGCAAGCAGTGAAGCATATACATTTGAGAAAAAACTTGGAAGTTATCAACAACCATGGGAATAAGTGATTATGATCAGCTGAGGGCAATATGACTCCACATTTTGCTCTTTCCTGATTGGCTTAAGTCTTTTTATATCTTAAAATTTGTTCAACTGGTCCTGCTGGTTAGTGTGTCCACAAGGTAATAACTAATACACAAGAGATGATAAGAGATAAATACACCAATTATGATCAAAGAAGATTTATACTGTCTAATAACTGATATTACATGCATTATTACTTACATTGTACAGTGACATGACGTGTGCAATAACTCCTATCACCAACACCATTATACACAGAAACATTGTATGTCCCAGTATCTTGTCTTGAAGCAGTAAATGTCAGTTTGCTATTGGCGGTCAGTCTACTTCCATTAGGATGTGTCCAGATATACTCATAAACAGGTGGGTTTCCTGTGGTGTTGACATTTAGTGACACGTTGTCTGTTTCATTAACTGTTATATTTTCATCAGGATATATTTTACATGACGAAGGAACTGAAATTGTTAAACAGATCAAGTAAAATCATGAGTCATTAACTAAGTGATTAACTTTCCCCAGGACCAAATTTGCCAACCCCTCTCATCTGTCACAAAAAATAGAATTTGGAACATTAAGTTACAGAGTGCATATTTATTTAGTATCAACATCATTACTATAGAAAAAATGTTTGAACTTTAAAGTGCAGTCAGTCAGTCAGTCAATGACAAATTGCTTTATTTTTTGAAGGATGATTAATGCAAATTCAAGTACATTTTCATAACAAAATTAATAACCTATCCCTTTTAAAGGACAATTA
>NW_022258193.1:14220-25660 GCF_009602425.1 Actinia tenebrosa
CGATCTCCTAACCGTTAGGTATTTCACGTAACGATCCCCTAACCGTTAGGTATTTCACGTAACGATCACCTAACCGTTCGAAACTTAGAAAGAAGATAGAAGAAAGAAGAAAAGAAGAAGAAGAAAGAAAAAGAAAAAGTTAACCTCGATTCTAATTTGCCATACCCCCGAGACATCCGCAGAGCTGAGGCGTCGTATGGACTTCGGACCTGACGGCGATTAAATCCTTCTGCCCTTGGGTGTACGAATTACGCAAGAAAAGGTTCTAGCCGAAGCATCAGGGGAGAGACCAGCCGGCCCCCAGACCATATCGGCTAATCCCTTGCATCTCTGCCACGCACGGAATCGGTTGAAAATGTAATGTCAAAAAGTCTAGTCTATTCGGTGCATTGTTTTCACGGCTATTGTTATGCTGATTCGCCTGGAACCGTGGTCCAGTGGAAAAAATTTGGACTTCAGTGACACTGAGTCAAGCCCGGTTGAGGGAAGTTAGTACCTGGATGGGTGACCTGAAACTTCTATATAACAACTAAAGCTTTTCTTTATTTTTCTTTTTTTCCCCTTTTTTAATACTTTAAAAGAAATATTTAGTTTTTGTGGTATTTAGACATAGACATAGATTTTATTTAGTACCTCAGTGTTTACATTAATTAAAGCTATTAAAGAGGAATTGTCCAGAACGTAAGGCACAAGCTAGTGCAGTTTTCGTATGACTGTGAAAAGCTCACGGCACGAACACGTTCGTGACACAGCAAAGAATACGTCACATTGCACGAGTATTTACTCTCCATCCAATCAAATACCCGGAACATGGCATAAACACGGCGCGGACACGGTCACGTCAAGATGACGGCACTTTTAGAAAAAATTAGACAATTAAAATTCTAGAAAGCATCACGGTCACGGAACGGCACGCTTACGGCACTGAGCTTTTCACAGTCATACGAAAACTGCTCTATCTAAAATGACTAAAAAGTTAATCTATTTAGACAGCTATTTGGTTATATGGCTTGCATTCAGTTAGATAACGATTGGGTTGTGTTTCAGAGCTACACTGACATTTCAATGGATCCAAAGCAGTTTGAAGGACAGACAGTTCTGATCATTGGCAGAGGTATGCTGGGTTTGACTTGGTGTGCGTGTGTGTGAACATTTAGCGGGAAATAAGTGTTTTTACTTTGAGCTGATTTGTTATTACCAGCATGACGGCTATAAAAAATCATGGCTATAGCAATAACTTTAATGCTTATAACGCGCATTTTTCATGACGAAATGTTCAAGTGCGCAAACTAAATGACATACACCTAATTGCAAAAATCGTAGTCGGGTTCGAGAAGGTTATATCATCGAAGCTAAGACCGAAAAGTGTTTATACTTATACTCCGAAATATGTATTGTATTTGCATATAGACATGTAAAAATGCGCAGTAGAGCAAAGTCGGTCGACCTTGATTAACAACATGCCAAAGCCATGATGCATAAAATGTGCATGCAACAAGTTTGGGGTAGACACACGCTGCAACAGTCCGGTTTCGTGCAATGTTGCATGCAATGTTGCACCGTGTGTCAGTACCTTTAGCAATACTGCATTGTTTGATCGAAGGTTGTATCGTAGTTCTGTCTGACGTGTACCAGTTTGGATATGTACGAGGGAGCATCTTTCCCGGATACGTACCCATCAATTCTGTGTTAAGTCCTTTTCTCAAAGTTTATCAAACCCTGTGACAGTCCCTGGAGTGATCTATGTCAGGGCACGGCTAACTCTCAGATCGAACCCTCATTTTCTTCGCTCCATTCTATTAACACCTCGACTGCTTTCTCCTCTAGGTAATTCTGGTTTTGAGACCGCTGCAGGTATTCTGGGCTCTACCAATCATATCCATATGTTCTCAAGGTATGAATTCAAACACTATGATCATGATATATTCATTCACCATTTTCCATACATCGGTTCACTTGTCAAGCATAAAGCATTCAGTCGAGGTTGCAAGGCTCGAATTTAATGAATCCTTTGAAGTACCTTGGCGCCTCGCTTGAGCCCTTTGTGTTTGACCAGTGCACCAATGTATAGATCATGATGAATAGCGCAGCGCAGCCGTGACGTCATAAAAACGAGGACAAAGGCGAAATTCGGACAAACAAACTTACAAGTTTACTTTCAGCAGATACTTTTCACAGCCGATCGCAGTTGATCTTAGTTTACATGGGTTATTATTGTAACTTTAAGTAAAAATAATAAAATCGGTTCGTATAATCCTCGTAGCGGTTAAACAGAATGCAATGTTTGTCCGAATCTTTAAGCTATTTTTAGAATCAGTGCGCTGCGCTATTGGTAGAACGATAACAGCAGTTCGATTCTATCGTGCTTACCACCGGCCACTCAACTTTGATGTTAGTTATAAATAATTAAATAAAATTCATAGGATAAAACCTGCAAATTTGGAGTAAAAAAGCGTATACGATCCGGAAAATCCAGCTAACCGAAGTCCAGTCCATTCCATCTACGTACGGTTCCGGATTTTCCGAAATGAAAAATTAATCAAAATTCGGGCTTTTAGAAGCGGAAAACAAGTTTTAGAAGTTGGGCATGTTTTTACTATACATTAAGATTATCCATGGCCTTTCATAAGGTGAAAATTAAAAAATATTTTTGTGATTCAAGATCCAGTCACTGACTGAAGCCCGGCCCAGTCACCTGCAATGCATTTCAGTCACTAACAATCCATTGCAGTCACAAGTAACATCAAATTTATTGCAATAGTATCTAATGGAGGAAAATTAGTCGTAAAAATCTAAAGATCCACAAAGTCACCTATAGACACATGGATGATACAGTCCTTTGAAAAACCTTTGCCACTGATCGGATGCACATGCAGGACTTAAGCCACTGCCGCGATCGATCAAAAAAAATTCTTTTTTTTTTCCTTTTTTTTTTTTTTTTTATTTTTGTTTTGTTTTTGTTTTTGTTTTTGTTTTGTTTTTTGTTTTTTGTTTTTTGTTTTTTTTTTGTTTTTTTTGTTTGCAAAATTTCGGAATGGAACACTAGTAAATTCGGAGTAAAAGACTCTTGCAGCACTTCGGAATGCAGCTCAATTCGTAGGGCAAGACAATAGGTTCCAATTCCTAGGAGATTGAATTTTTTTTTTTGTTTTGTCCCCCCCGATCGAGCTGTTTTGACGATTGCTAAGCATTATAACGTTCTTTTCTATTTCTTGTCTCACTTTTTAACTGCACGTAGCAAACTATACTTCATTGTTACGCGATCCAGAAAGCTATCCTAAATAACGCCTTCAGTCATTCAATCTTTGCTTGTTTTCTTTCTTTCTTGCTTGCTTGCTTGCTTGCTTGTTTGCTCCCTCTTGTATTTATGAAAACCAAAAAACCAGTCGATGGTCGCATAGTTATTCAGTTATTCGTATTTTTTTTTAATCTCAGATCTCGACTTCGTCTATCCTGGGAAACACATTACGTCGGTGACTTAAGGTATGTGTCACGGATCTTTTTCTTAATCGAAAATGTCCTTTCACTGGATGTGAACTCCATTAGATCATGGCTATTTCACATCCAGTGAAAGGACCTTGTTCATAATCCAAAAGGTCCTTTCACTGGATGTGAACTACATTAGACCATGACTATTTCACATCCAGCGAAAGGACCTTGTTCATAATCGAAAAGGTCCTTACACTGGATGTGAACTCCATTAGACCATGACTATTTCACATCCATTGAAAGGACCTTTTTCATAATCGAAAAGGTCCTTTCGCTGGATATGAACTCCATTAGACCATGACTATTTCACATCTATTCAAAGGACCTTTTTCATAATCGAAAAGGTCCTTTCACTGGATGTGAACTCCACTAGACCATGACTATTTCACATCCATTGATAGGACCTCTTACATAATCGAAGCGCCTTCTCAAACAATCAAACGATATTCATAACTTCTATTTCTACTTCCAGGGCAGTCAACAATGAAGTGCTAGACACTTATCAGCTTAAATCTTTGGATGGGCTGCTTGGTAAGTTTAGACGAGTTGCTGCATGTTAGACGAGTACGCTTAGCGCATGACGACTAGCGGAGTGCTTCTTGACATTTCCACGCACTCCCAACCAATCAGAACGCGATATTTAGAACAGTTATTTTACAAATCTCGATATATACCTACTATGAACATATTATCTATCTTGTCGTTTTAGAGGTTCCTGTTGAAATCATGGCCATCAGAAAGAAAAACAACAAGTTGTACATTGATACTACGATTGGAAAAGGAGGTCAGTTAAAATACAGAAACAAATTTCATCGCAGACTCTTTTGTGTGGAATAGCAAACAGGGTGCATTCTGGTCTAGCTTGGGTGAAAATCTCTTTGTTCATCATGCATTATGTGGTGTTTTTGTACTCAAGCTAGACCAGCATGCATCCTATTTTTTGAACGGCAGAATCTCAATATCATAAATATACGGATTTGCAATACCTCTTTACCTTGGGCGTAATGTTCCCCCATTTCAGACCACGTGTCATTCTCTTTTGGGCGTAATGTTTTACCATTTCAGACCACGTGTCATTCTCTTTTGGGCGTAATGTTTTACCATTTCAGACCACGTGTCATTCTCTTTTGGGCCTAATGTTTTGACCATTTCAGACCACGTGTCATTCTCTTGAGAATAAGATTCTTTGTTTGAGTTGTATCCATATTCATGTGTCTTCTTATGCGCAACCGTTAAACAAAGATATGATACTCTAGGGAATGACATGTGGTCTGAGATGAAAAAACATTACGCCCAAGTAAGAGGTCTACTATATAATGGTTGATCCTAGCCTAGGCTCAAATGTTTTTGATTTGGTTTATTTTCAGCTGACAATTTTGCTATCAGAGAGCCTTATGATCGCGTTATAAGATGTATGGGTTTCAAGGTAAGATTTGACAGATGTGTAGCGAATTTCAGTTCAAGTTATCATACCGAAGAAAGTCTTTGATAAGAGCAAGAACCAGGTCAAACCAAAATATCTTACTTGTGTTAGTCAATTCTTCGTTTGCACGTTACGTCATCGCGGCCATGTTGGTACCATTTAACAAAAGATTTCTCATTAGCATCCATTGTTAACGGTACCACAATGGCCGCCATGTTTTTGTCTTTTAACTCTCTTGGGAATGCTTGCAATCCATCAATACATCGGGTCTTTCTTGGTGTTGCAAGATGTATTGTATTCTGGGTTAGGGTTATTGTATTGCAAGGTATTGTTTAGCTCCAAACTCATTGTTTTCGGCTATTGTTTTATTGTCTTCATGGCTCAGATGTCCTGCGACCCCAAGAATGAGCCAATAGAGGCTTTGCACCATCACGTGATAGTGGCCATGACAAGAGGCACGACGATAGAGTCGTCCTGCCCTGGGAAACTGAATTCTTTCTCATGTAATGATAAAAGGGTAAATTATACACCGTGAAAAGGAGTACTCCGACGACGGACTAGCGTCCGAAACGTCAGTAAGTTTTTTATCTTTTCACAGTGTATAATTTACCTTTTTATCATTACTGTTTCATGAGAAACACCGACGCAGCTCACACTAGGTTTTAGCTAGTTATCTCTTCTTTCTCATGTAAATCAGAATAGGCTAGATTCAATGTTCCTGCCTCCTGTCATGGCTGCCATCATGTGATGGTGCAAAGCCTCTATCCATTTCTTTTCAACAGGTTTTTAGAAACGCTGAACTTGCTTTACGTGCATTTCTATGTGTGTACTTAATAATTTTTCTCTTCTACCAGTTTGATGACTCGATATTTGACAATAGCACCCTGCCACGTCCTTCCAGAGGTCGATATCTTCGGAAACTTCCCTCAATGACGGCGGCGTATGAATCGAATTCTATTCCAGGGATATATTATGGTATGTTAGTTTGTTTTAAGAACAGTTCAATACGTTTTCAGTATGCATGGTTTTCCTTTTATCTCTCTTGATATTCTGTAATCTTTTGATCGTCAGCTGGGACTAATACACATTATGTTGACTTCCGAAAATCCGCTGGAGGATTCATTCACGGATTTCGCTACACTGGTAAAGAAATGCCTCTACTTTTTATATTAATATAGACCCCGTGCAATAATTTCCTAGAGGAATTGTTCTGGGGGACGAAACAATAGGCCGTCTTTTCTTATGCAAAAAAATATTGTTTTGTCCCGCAGAAAAAATTCTTCTTGGGACTCAATGCAAGGGGTCTATACGCAGTGTGTTCAACAATAGAGAGTTTTAGATAGACTTTTTTTTCTCCCCGCAAACGGCAAACGTGACCACGTTTTCATAGTTTTCCTTCATTTTACTTACCTTTTACAAACCTTCTCGCCAAGCGCAAATATTCTTTTGTTTTTCTACTACTTGGACTTTTTTGCGATTCTTTTTCAGTAATTTAAAATAATTTTTTACTGGTCAACTGACGTTTCACGATTGCCGCGAACGTAAATCTAAAACTCTCTAATGTGACTCAAAATCCGCGAGATATGAATAACAATTTAATCAAACGCCTTGTTGGTCGATCTAACAAGAGAAGCTAGAGTGAGGAATGCTTCGTTATAGTCAAGCAACATGGCGGCTATGACGTAAATATTCGCATGCTCTTTAAACCACTGTTTTGTTAACTATATTGTTATATAACATTCCTGCCGGCTCGTTCTTGTTTCTATTTCAGCCCGAGCTTTACACCGGATCTTGGAATGGAAGAACCATAGAGTAACATGGCCACACGTTAAAGTACCGATAACTGATCTCTTGGGAGTGATCATGAAACGAATCAACGAAGCCTCTGTATGTCATGTCACTAAATCTGACGTCAAATACGTAGGGGTGGGGGTGGGGTGGCTTGTATCCCATAGAAACAAAAAGACATGGGCTACACGTTGATGACTGCAACTGTTGCGTGACAAATTAATGGTCTTCATTCCTATGAGAAGCCATTTCAATGTTACGGCATGTCGTACCATGTACGTGCTGTAAGTCAGTACCGTACGTTTCCCATCATACGATAACCATTCTTATGGGAAGCCATTTCATTGTTACGGCATGTCGTACCGTGTACTAGCCTTGATGTATGATAACATAATAGTAAGAAGGTCTATTTTTTCTGTTCAGGGAATTTATCAAATGTTCGGTATTCTTGGAGAGGTTATCATCTTTCGTGAGTATCCATACATCGTATCCCATCCATCCATCCATTCTTTTTCCTGTCTAATTTTTTCTGTTCTTCACAGGGTCCAACGACAGTGTAGAATATTACGAAGAAGTTCCTTTAAAGCTGCTTCACAAATTTGAAGGTAAAGAAACTCAATCCTTCAATGTTTTTTTATTCAAAAAACCCATAAAATAAGAGCTCGGTATAGAACACAAACCCTTATGAGTTTTTGGTGGCAACAACATTCCTGATTACACATTCGTACACGCTCCTTCCACCCCCCCACCGCCACCATCTCGTTGCCTCCGCCAAATATCTGTAGTAAAGCATTAGTAGAGCATTAGAATATTTATCAGTTAGAAAGTTTTCGAATTACGTACACGGCAAACGTGAATTAATATTGAACGTCAATTACTGAGAAGGAATCGCCAAAATATCCAAGTAATAGATGAACAAAAGAATATTTGTCTGTGGTGAGAAGGTTTGTGGATAAAAATCTAAAATACAGGAAAACGATGAAAACGTTTGGGGAAAGAAAAAAAGTGAATCTAAAACTTTCTATTAATATTACTTACCGTGAAAACTCAAACGCGAGGATCAAAACATTCTTATACTTGTACTCGCGCTTGTGCTTGCGTCGTATAGTTTTATCATATATCGGTGAAAAAAACTTTGTAAGAAATTGCGCAAATTGCACAAATGATTAAGTTCATTAGACCTCAGTAGACCGTAGACCTATAAAACTTTGCGCAAATTTGTACAACTTTTTCAATTATACATGGTATGCACTCTAGTGAAAATTGATGGTTTTCACGTTGGCCATGTTGGAGGAACTTAACAAAAGAATTGTCAATGATTTCTTTTGTTATATCCTCCAACATGGCCGCCGTGTCTTTTGTTATTTAATTCTCTTGGGAATGTTTAGGATTATTTTTTTCTATGCATAAATACCTCATATATAGCATATCAAACAGCCAATACATTTATTGCTAGTAATTAATTTTGCGTGTTGTGAAATTTTTGAGCACAAAATGTCGGATTTCACTTCCAGAAGTGTTGGGTGCTAAGTATCCCATGCCTTCATGGCCTGTCAAATGGAACCCCGTAGATGACAGTTAACTTGTGTTCATCTCTCTGTCTTACATCTATCATGTGTATTTATAATGTTTCTTATGTACCGGGGATTTTTTCTAGAATACACTGGTAGGTCTGTTGGACCCATGATTGTTATTAACATGGAATATGGAAGAAATTACTCAGGACCTGGGTAAGTGAGGGCTAATCATCACGATCATCATCATCATCATCATCATCATCGTCATTATACTTATTATTATTATTATTATCATCATCATCATCATCGTCATTAACATCATCACCATCACCATTTTCATCATCATCATCGCCATCACCACCATCATCATCACCACCACCAACACCACCACCACCATCATCGTCATCAGCAGCAGCAGCATCGACATCATCGTCATCATCACCATCAATATCAACATCAATAACAAAATTAATTATATCATCGTCAGCGTCATCTTCAGCGTCTTCGTCATCGTCATCGTCATCATCATTTTTATCATCAATATCAACATCAATCATCAACATCATTATCAACATCGCCATCAACTTCATCATCATCATCGTCGTCTTCAGCATCATTATCGTCAACGTAATTATTAACAACAACAACTTACAAATTAAACACTCTAAAACAAAAAAAACTGTTGAATCTAGGAAAGATGTATTTAACGCAAACCGTGCCAGAGCTGCTGGAGACCCGTCAGTCGCGCATCATTCCAACTTCTTGCATCCTGTTCTTTATTTCTACAAACAGCCACCCAAAGGTAAAGCTATTGTGGTATAAAGAATTTCTCGTTACACATCTATGCAAGTGACTCGAGATAATCTCACTTTCCAGTAGACGTCTTTAGTTTGGGTGTATTGTTTTCCCATTTCAGGCCACAAACAGTGTATCCATTTTCAGTAATATACCCTTTACTTCTTCATGAAATACCGCTGTGTTCCTTGATTACAGACTCATTTGCACAGGGTTAGCCTCGTATCAGTGTCTAAATATTCACAAATACCAACGGTAAAGTAAAGAATGCACAACTTCAATAGTACAAACGCTTTGAAATTCCACGGACCTTCACTGGAATACATGGATATTCTGTATATATTTGAGGCTAAACGTGGGCAACAGAGAATAATCATTTCCCATTTCAGACCACGTGTCATTCTCTTGAGAATAAGATTTTTTGTTTGAGTTGTATCCATATTTATGTTTGTGTCTTCTAATATGTCTTCTGTAATGACACGCGCATGGGAGTATATACACATAGAATATGCGCGTTATAAATATTAAAGTTATTATTATTATTACTGTTTGTGTATGTTGCAGACATGAATGAAGATAGTCAACGGATTACTGAACTACCTCGACCAGACCGCTTACATGTCATGGTGGAAGATTTCTTGACGTTGTGGTTAGTAATGATGCTTTTCACAGCCGCCATGTTGGATGAATTTAACAAAATATTCGTCATTAGTCTCTTTTGTTATATCATCCAACATGGCCGCCGTGTCTTTTGTCATTACATTCTCTTGGGAATGATTGAAAACCAGCATTTATGATTTAATTTAATTGAGATCTTTAGCAAAACTCGGACAAGACACGTATCTGTAATAAAATAATCAAGGGTGGAGTAGGGGTAGTAGGACACTCGCCTCTCACCTCTGAAGTTCTTTGGCTCAGCAGAGTTTCAGTGTTGTATCTCCCCCTTGAATCGAGAGTTCTTCTTCTTCTTGTTCTCCAGTTTTTCTCCCTCCGCAAGCGAAACCTAACACACTGGATTCCAATTCGTTATGCCCAGACTTTGATCAGCTTAAAAATTGTTACAACTATCGATACTATTTGAAGATTTCTTATAAGAGTTTGGTCATTAAGTTAGCTCCGGAGGGAGCGGTGCCAACATATTTAGAGAACGTCCCTTTGGCCCTGTTTTGTTAATCTTTTCTTTTCTTTTCTTTTTCTTTTTGTCATTTCCTTCCACGTGTTTATTCCCTTGAACTTTATTATAAAGAGCTTTATCGCCAGGGCAATATTTTAAATTTCAGACCACTTGTCACTCCCTAGAGTATCATTTCTTTGTTTAATTGTTGCACAAGAGAAGACACGTGAATATGGATACAACTCAAACAAAGAATCTTATTCCCAAGGAAATGACACGTGGTCTGAAATGGAAAAAAAAAAGATTTCGACCAAGGTAAAGAGGTTTACTGCTCGTGAGGTCAAGGGATTGAAATGGGAAAAATAAACATACAAGTAGGACCTTCACTTTTTAACCTTTTTTTTTTTCTCTTAAGGGACGCTCCTGTTGCACATTTTTTGCTTCTACGTCGTTTTATGGAAGAGATTGTACAAGAGGATCTGAGATATTTTTATGCGAAGTCGTGTTTCGAGGTGAGGCTCCGTTTTTTTACGGGTATCCTTGACCATATTTAAGAGTATCCTTGACCTTATTTAAGAGTATCCTTTTTACAAATGTCCATATTTAAGGGTATCCTTTTTACAAATGACCATATTTAAGGGTGTATCCTTGACCATATTTGAGAGTATCCTTTTTTTTCAAATGACTATATTTAAGAGTATCCTTTACCATGTTTAAGAGTATCTTATTTCAAATGGCTAAAATTTAGAACTAGTCCCCTTTGGACACCTTAAGTAATAGTCCCTATCTAGGCACGACCTTATGCCAGAGCCCTCGTTCTTTGCCACAGGCGATGGGAAGCGCACGCTCTGGGAGAATGAGATCGCAACTAAAATAGGTTACGTTTGGTAGAGCATGCGCACTAAGAATGGCAGTGCTCATTTTCACATTTCATATAATGATGATATTGCTATTGGTTTCAGATGTTCATGACGTACACTTCTGTACCAAAGACATGTCAGCAACAGTACTTGAATGGTAATAATATTTAAATAACTCGTGGACCAATCCGCAGACAGGGTTTATCATAACAATAGATTGCATTGAGAATGTGATAAATGCAAATGACTTTGAAAAGATTGATAAAATTGGCGAGAGTCCTTGTTTAGGCGCTCGCAGTTTATCGGTTGATTTAAAAATCATTTTAAAATTATTATTTTATATTTTTCCTTTCTTTTTGTTTGTTTGCTTGCTTGCTTGCTTGCTTGTTTGCTTGCTTGCTTGCTTGCTTGTTTGTTTGCTTGCTTGTTTGCTTCCTTACTTGCTTGCTTGCTT
>NW_022258193.1:56755-82349 GCF_009602425.1 Actinia tenebrosa
ATACTTGCGCAAAAAAAAAAAAAAAAAAAAAAAAAAAGAAAGGGATAGAAAAAAAAAAAAAAAATTTATTTATGTATAAATGTATTTAACTCTATGATGTAAATAAAAATTTACTAACTACTCGAGTCTTACTTACAATACTCAAGTTAATCATTGAAATGTAGGCCATTTAACCCAGACACTATCTTATAACCTTCTATTAACGACAAGTACTCTCTTCAATATTTGAGAGTGTTAAATTCTAACGATCTAAATCATTCTTCATAGAACATGTCACACGATTTTTGACCAAGAACAATTCTTGAGGCTCTTTGCTGTAAATTTTCAATAGCTAAATAAAATGTCTTTTACTAAATACAATCTTCTAAAATTTTCTTACTGACTTGTAAAGCATATCGACTTAACAATCAGACTGTTTGTGAAATTGCTTTTAATCTCAACCCCCCTCCCCCATTTCTATCGTTAAGCATACTAGTCTATTATATTTTCGCATTTAAGCAGCTTCACCAGGTTTTTAAGGTGGATGTAGGATTTTGAAAAGGGGGAATTATTGTTCCCTAGGGAAGCAAGACCAAACATTTCATCCTTCTTGGATACAACTGCACAAATACACAGTATAGTTAAGAACATTTTTACATGGTCTTTACGTTTTCTTCTTATTGCCTTGTTGTATTGAACATACAGTGTACCAACACAGTCCCAACTTAAGTAACTGCTAGTCATTTTCAGTGTAACTAATGATTAACCAATTCACTGTAGCTCATAAAATCTACACAAATTAATTTTGTTGTGAGTAGTAAGTTTCACTAGGTAGGTGTTATACACTGAAACTTTTGTGATGAAACCTGTCTTGAATCACTATTGCACACAAGGTTTCATTCTGTAAGTCCACTTTGTATCTTGGCAAATTAATATATTAAAATTATTTGTAAAACAAATTGTGTTCTGTGTAGCAAAACAAAAATTAAATTATTTTCACTAATTGCCCAATCACTAATGAAGAGAATCTTTTTCAGGACTATGTAGAAGAACACTGTCAATTACCAAGTCCTTATAGAGGAAAATATAGGCTCCAAGCACTTCCCATCTTGCGGTGGTGAAGAAATGGATGAGCATTCATTAGCAAGAAGTCAAAGTGTTGAAGAAAAGCAGCAAGGAAAAGAAGAGAAAGGGCCACCTGATGAGAAAACTAAAGTAAAGAAGCCTGAGACCAAGACATCATCTGGTAGTGAAAGTGTTGAAGAAAAGCAGCAAAAAAAAGAAGAGAAATGGTCGCCCGATGTGAAAACCAAAGTAAAGAAGCCTGAGCCCAAGATATCATCTGGTAGTGAAAGTGTTGAAGAAAAGCAGCAAGGAAAAGAAGAGAAAGGTTTGTCTGATGGGAAAACTAAAGTAAAGAATCCTGAGACCAAGACATCATCTGATAGTGCAAGTGTTGAAGAAATGCAGCAAGGAAAAGAAGACGAAGGTTTGTCTGATGAAAAACAGAAAGGAAAAGAAGAGAAAGGTTTGTCTGATGGGAAAACTATAGGGAAGAAACCTGAGACCAAGACAGGAGGTGGAAAAAGTGATAATGATGATGATGATGATACCTCTGAGGAAGAAGAAGTAGAAATTGATGATGATTCTGCTAATGAGTATGTTGAAAATGACAACGAAAAGGAGGTAAATGAAATAGTCATTGAATTATTATAAAATTAGAATGAGTTTCTTTCTCCAATGTCACCCGAACCCTGAAAATAAACACAGTAAATAAACAAAGTTTCAGGATTCTAGTGCCCTTGGAATGTCTATAATTGTAAGGCCATAGACTAGTAGAGTGCTCAAACTTAATCAGTGAAACAATTCTTATTAATATATTTTGCACTAAATAGAACGAAATATTGCAAGATCTATTGTTTTCTATTGTTTCTAGTGCTTGCACTCTATTTAATGCTCAAATACTGTTGGAAGTTTAAAATGAACATAACCCCCGATTTGATATTCTCTTTATCGATTCTAAATGAAGTAAATAGTTGAATGGGGAAATATTTCTTGTTTTGAGTGTTGTGTTTCTATTTCATAAAGGTTTATACTTCCAATATGTTAATGACGGTGATGTCATGGTTTACATGAAGCTTAGTTCATATTTTGCAAATTTGTTTTCTTATAATGGCCAGCGTATGGTATTACTAGCTACAGCACTCAAATGCTTTAGACAAAGTTCAAAAAATATTTCACCATTTAACTATACATTTTATGTAAAAATTAATAATAAGAAAATCAACCAGGGGTTATATGCACTTCAAAATGTTGATGTTTGTAAATCAGGTATCAAAATCAGAAGACGAGGTAGGAAGAACGAAAAAGAAAAGAGAAAAAAAGAAAAAAACGAAAAATACGAAAGTCAAGGCAAAAGACAAAAAGAAAATGAGAAAGGATGCTCGAGAAGAGAGGAGGAGAGAAGACGCTAAGGTTAACAAGGGGTCTCAGATACATCCTGAAAAACCGGCTGATAAACATAACGAGGAGCAAGGTGAAGGTTCTGTAGGGAAAAGTCGCAAGAAGAAAGAAAAAAGTCCCAATGCTGCGCCCAAAAAAGGTGATGAAATGAAATCGGAATTCAATTCAATACTAAACACTAATAGGAATGACAGTGCCGATGAAGGAGAAAGAAGTTCAAAGTGTGAAAATCTTGAAGACTCTGCCGCAGAGGAAAGAACGAAACAAGGAACTATGCATGGTAAAGAAATAAAAGATCGCGATAGTAACGAATCGATGGTAACAGACAAAAGTAATCAAGCCATGAAAATAGATTACTGGGACGCAGACCTTGACAACGAAAACATCGTCGATGAAAAGAAAGGCCTGGATACTTTAGATACGGAAAAGGAAAATTCGAAGAAAGGAAATGAATCTGCAAACGAGCCAACACAACAGAGTGCTGATGAAGGACAATCCGTGTTATCCAAATTGTTCTCTCTCTTCGGATATTCAAGTGATGCAACAAAAACAACTCAACAACAAACAGCTCAGGTATGGTTATGTAATTGTGATATAATTTATCAAATTATATTAAGAAATTATCTTATTTAATCATATATATCAATACCAGGACATTTTTCTGGCTATTCGTGCCGAAAGCAGAATTTTGCTTACTTTTTTATACCATAATATACCCCATGAAGTCTTTTTCATTAGTATTCTTTATATAAAGAATACTAATAAGGATGAAATCTTTATATCGGCTACGCCTCGTTGTTTTAAACCCGATAAAACACTCCTTGTTTATTAAACTACTTATAATGTTGCCCTTAGTTTAGATAGTTTGTCAAGTTTTTGACTCTCTTGCGTGCAAGGGCGTAGTACACGAAAGTTTAATCTCATATAACGAGGCTTTTTGGATTCCAAAACTGTATTGATGCTAATCCTGGATTGAATACCTAAATTGAAACTTAGGTTGTTTATCAATCAAACTTTGAAGAAATGTACTCATTGGTCCTCGCGAATAAATAACTAAGGCATAAATTAGAGTAAATAAGGTAAACTGGGAAACTAAATACTTTGTCATTAAATCAGACTAGACTATATTCAATTGTTCCTGCCTCCTGTCATGGCTGCCATCATGTGATGGTGCAAAACCTCTATTAACGAATTAATATCTACTATATGATTTTACCAGGGACGGCAATTTGGCTTTTATGTTTGCGTGCAAGAGCCAGTAATTTCCGTGGAGCTTCATATCTGGAATCCTACTTACAACCAAGATGCATGTTCCTACTCTATGCACCCCATTGACGAAGAAAGGATTTACTGGTGGCATCCAGCATATGACTATCCCAAATATTATATGTATTATTATGTGGTAAAATATCCTAACATTTTTTATACCAGCTTTCACGAAAAAAGGAAAATCGTAAAACTTGGAAGCGATTACTCAGTTTTTCGCTATCCTGGTGGATATCGGAACGATTTCTGTACAGGACCTTTCTTCTTTGCTCGTTCGGTTTTCTCGGTGTTTTTGCAAGGGAATTGGACGCTTGAAGAATCTTTGGATGAATATGATGAAATCCGTTTTGGATACAAAACTTTTCCGCGTGAACAAAGAGATCAAGTGGCCCAATGGATCCAGCAGGAATTGATACAACAAGAGTTCTCTGTGCAAAGCTCTCTTTTTTTTGCACATGTCATTCAACATTTTGACAAAAGGTTGTTACACAAGACAAAAGAAAACGACCCACTCTTGAAAGCTTTGATCGACGATGTGGTTGCATTACAGCTGCTGAGCACGTTACGCCAGTGCAGCAAAGACCAATTGAAAAATTTGGTGGCAGACGTTGAGCATTTTATTGCGTACCTTCTCAACAGAAGTAAAGACGGAGCACCTCCTGAAGTGGCTGTACACTTTTGCTTAATTTTTGGTGCGGATTTTCTTAAAAATCTTAACCAAAATATGAAGTGGTCAGAGAAAGCAACTAGTGCAAATCTAGCAGAGGTGTATGACATTCTTAAAAACATGAATGCGGAAGATAGAAATCGAGTATTGGGTTTTATGATCAACAGAGCTCCATCGATCTCGTCTGCCTGGATGGTGTACGATGGTCTTCTAAGTTCTTTTCAATCCCAAACGGATTCAAATTTTGAAATGTTGAAGACAACGTGCCAACGTCTTTTAAATTCGAGACATGCAGGAAAGCTGTTGGCTGTCTTTGACAAAACATCATGGCAAGCGATCCCAGTTGCATTTAAAGCCGATTTTATCAATTCTTTTCTGGAAGTTCTCCTCGAACAAGTCAAAAGAAAGGGAATGCTAAATGCTGAGGAAGAAGAATCTGTAATTACTTTCTTCACAGATGAAAAAGTGTTGTCAAATGAAAACGTCCGTACACAAATCGTAGACGCAAGCAAGCTTCCTCAAATGCAGAAGATCATTGTCACCGTTCTACAAAATAACATCAGTTCTAAATACTGGAGTAAAACAAGTGACGAAATCAAAGCAGAAGTTTATGACAACCTCATAAGACATCAACCGAAGTCATTTAAAGAAAAAAGGAGCCCGATGCTTCACATGTTTCATTCTGTAAACGAAATATTTTTGGCATTGGAAGTATGTCCTTGTGTTAACATAAAAGAAAAGGCTATCGAAAAGTGTCACACATCTTTGGACGTAGTGGATCTAGCTGGCATCGCTAATGAATTCGAGAACATCAAGGAGCTACATCCAGAAGTGGAAAAAATCTATTTGGACTGTCTGAGACGTTGCATCGACAGAGAAATCAAACGGGGTCACGGTCATGCTAACGTAATCGCATTATTAAATCAGTTGTCATCAGAAGAAAAGAATGACAAGAGCAAACTGATAAGGTAATTTCCCCTGTAGCAAGTTTATACAGTTATTTCAAAGAAAAGGTTGGCAAAAGTTTTGTTACTTGTTGCTTACCCTAGCTCGAAATGTATCATTATATTCCTATGTAAATATTGTCAGCACAGACTAAAATATACCTGAAAAACGTGCTGACAAAGTTTAGGAAAATTCCATTTGTGACCTTTCGCTGTCTGCATTGCCCATAGTGCATTTCGGGCTTTATGTACTGTTCAATAAACGATCAGGAGTGTTTTATTGGGTTTGAAACTGTCCCAAACACGAGGCGCAGCCGAGTGGTTTTAGACCCGATAAAACACGATCAGCAAGTTTATTTAACGGCTTAAAAAACTCATGATGTATGTTCTCATATCGTACCGAATTTTTAACGAAATGAAACAAGTTTGATAAAGAAATTTCAAGTTGAAGTTTATGCAAATGAAGACGAATCCGTGATTTCTATTGTGTTCCTTCATGAATTATTAATGATTTTTTAAAATGCAACATACGAAATGCAACAAAACCTTCGCCAACCTTTTTTGAAATAGTTGTATAATCATTTAGATGCTAGTTCTTAAGTCAAAACATTAAATTGATCGTGTATATCATGTTTGTATGTGTTTCTTTATTGTGTACCATGAATTATGTAATATTTTTTACAGATAATGATATATTTTATAGGTAGCTGATGGCTACAGGTTTATTAACCTTTTGGCTATTTAGTGCTACCCGCTATAAATAAAGAGTTTACTCACTCACTCAATATCAATATCGTCAAGTGATTAGCAAAAAAATATGCATAATTATCATTGTCATCTTATTCTTTTATTGTAGCATTACGCAAGAAACACTGTTTTCTCTATGCCGCGAAACCAAAGTCCTGGCTAATGAGACCGGAAAGACTGGACAGCAAGACTTCTTGAAGGTATTTCAAGGTGTTTTCCCAGACCTAGGTCTGTGGTCGGTCCTTATGGATGTTATGCCACAATGGCAGGAATCTGAAATCCCAAAGCATTTGGACGTACTTCGTCAAGCCATTTTGTCATTTGAATATGCTCTTGAAACAAAAGACATCAAGATCAAAGATTTGCAAAGACTGTCAACAAAATACCACAAGGAACTTCTTGGGAAAATCCATAGATTCTTCACTGGAAAGAAAGGTCATTTAGAAGACCTCGTCTCCTCTTGCGCCGATGAGGAAAAAAATGTTCACGAACAGCTCAAGCAACTTCTGCACTTTCTGAATTTCGTCAAACAAATTACGGTGAAAATTGTAGCTGTTTCCGACATCGACGACATTCTGCAGGAGACGATGAAGAAAAGGAAAGATTACGATGACATGAGTTTGGGAGATGTCCTAGACGAAGATAACTGGAGTTGCGCAGATTCTCTATTAGAATCGAGGGATTCCTTGGAGGAGCTGCAAGAGTATCGAGTCTTCTACAATGCAGCCCAGGCCCGTCTAGAGAAGGAGATGGCGGTGGCTGATACGTCCGAGTGTTCCCTACAAGAAGTCATGACCATATTGACAGACGAGGGGAATTTATATTTGACAGAAACATGTGAGACTCTTTTCACGAATCCAGGTTCAATGTCGATAACCGACGCACAATGTATTATGAGTGGCGTCACGGACTTGAAAAAGGAGTTGGACTACATATGTACCAAGTTTGAAGATCGAAGAATTGACAGTGATGCTGAAAAACTACTGCAACGATTCCTCAAATTCCCATCAATTCACGAAAATGTGAAGGCTCTCAACAGTGTCTTAGAAAGCCTAAAAATTCCACAAGCGGATGATTTGAGTGAATTCGCGTTGAAAACTCTAGAGGATTACGAAGACCTGGGTGAACTCTATGATGCGACTGAGGAAGTTGTTGACATAGAGAAACCGTTGCATGGTTCGTACGGTGAGGTTATCATAGAACTCTCAGGATCAACCGAGTTAATCAAGCTGTTACGAGAAACAGCTAATGATGATGTCCGTAATCTGATTGATGCAGTAGAAGTACACTCTGACACTACAGTTGCCGCTAAGGAAGTTTCGGATTTTATCGAGATTCACAAGTTTCTGTCGCCAGTATTAAAAGCTGAACCTCGAGATTTCTTTAAAGTCCTGACTGAACGCCTCCAAACTCTTGGCGAGGCTGGAGCTTTGGGTATCGCTGCACGAATAAAAGATAGTGGCAACAACGCCCATAGTTTGAGGAATATCTACAAGAATGTGGCAAACCGTGGTGAAATGACGAAAGAGATTGTGAGTAAGGCTCTCAATAAAGGAAAGTACAAGATAAACTCCAAAGAAGATGAAAGTCATGGAAATCTCTTTATATATCACGAACGTAGTGAAGAAGAATGGGAGTACAGTTTGAGTTACTTAGAAGATGAAGATGAAGAAGACAGATTTCAAGGTGCCAAATTGGTGAAACACGACATGGAGAAATTGCAAGACTTAAAAAGCCGTGCTTTGCTCATCGTAAACACAGAAAAAAAGCAACAGAATAACACAGACGAGAGTGTAGACTTTCAAAGTTTTATCAAGATTATCGACTTGCTTAATGAGATTATTGCCACTGGAGAAGAACTTCAAAGTTCGGGACATCCAGGTTATAAAACGTACTGGAGCGAATGTGAGACACTTGAAGAGATAGAAGATATTTGTAAGGAATTAAAGGAAGATCTTCAAGATTGGGAGAAGACAGTACGGTCGGTTAGAGAGTCAAACTTCTTCCTAAATTTCTTTCATACAAAGCAGTTGTGGGCCCTAAAGGAGTTCTTTGATGGCAGTGATGTTTTCGAAGACGAAGCGTTCTCCCTTTTGCGTTTTGTTGATAATTCCATCACGAGGAAAAAGATGACAGATTTTCAAGAGAACTGCCAATTGGTTTCAAGCGGGCAATACGAGGACCAGTTCAACGACATCGCCATTCGTTTGGAGGAATTTTTTGGACGAGAATTTTACCAAGAAAAATCGGTGGAAAAGGATGAAAAACAAGGTTTGTTTGTAGTTCCACTTGAGAAAGACAGTACCAAAACAGCATCCGTTGTCATGCAGCTTTTCGAAAATGCAAATGCCTCTCCAGAACCGAAAAGAGTTTTGTTCTGTCACGGCAATTCAACTTGGTATGAGATAGAACTCTTTCTAAGACGTTGCTTTCAAGAGAATTCCACCACCAGTGGTCCTTACTGTCTTGCAAATGTTGAAAGTCTGACGACGGATTTGCAGTTCCAACTCATTGATTCCATTAGAGAATTCCAAACGTCTTCCAAAACAAACTACTGGCTTGCACTGATATGTCGAGGGGGACAGCACCATCATATCGTTAACCAGTTTAGGGAATGCAGCAAGAATATACCAGGAATGTCAGATGTAAAACTAAGGCGCACTTTCAAGGAATTATTTCCCGAGGTGAGTATGGTAACATCAGACTTACCGGGGCTCGGCAAGACAGAATTAATCCATGAAAGAGCATTAGAGAACCGAAAGAGGATAACCTGTTTCTCTATTAATGGCCCAGTATCACGCGAAAAGCTTGTGCATCGCTTACTAGAACTTGGCATTGACGAAGAATGCCTTCTGCACATTGATATATCAGAAGTAGACGATCCTCTTTTGGTTGACACTTTTCTTTTTGAGCTTATCGTTTTGGGCATGGTATCATCTGGGACCAAGCTTTTTCACATTCCTACGCACTTTATTGCGATCGAGGTAGCAAACACGCTACAACATAGTCTTAGAGACTCACTTTCTGTAACAAAGTGTTTTCATCGTGTTCATGAGGAGTGGAGCTTCGACAAGTTTATGTGCAGCCAAGAAAATGGAAGTGCAATACAAGTAGTTTGCCACTACCTCAAAGCGTACGACAATCAAACTCTCGAGAAAGACAGCTTGACTCTAAAAGATCTTAAGGAAGCTACCCCCCTCAAGGAAAGCGAGTGCAGAGACCTGATTTCAAAGCACTTTCATGGAAGTGGTGACCTTTGTTACAACGTCATTGAAACGTTTCTAAATGTGTTGGCGACACAGTTAAGGAAATTCTCCGCAAGTCAATTTTTTCGCCCTGAACATTTAAAAGATATGTTAGGAGAGGAGAAAAACGTGCGAGTGAGTTTGTTTGAAGCCCTAAGGAATGTGTCTGTTGAGTTTGCCACTAGGTCCGTTGGAGCCTGTAAGGAGGTCCAAGCTATGGCTGTGCGGGAAAATGATCCACACCTAAGGTTACTTCTTCCATCAAGCCAAAAAGGAAAGTCAGCGGCGAAAATGGTTGACAGGGTAAAAGGAATGGTCAAGTGGGCTGATGAGAATCACCTAGTTTTAATGTTCCAGGAGGCACTTTCCATATCGGCACTATTCCGTGAGCTTGGAAAGGTTCCTGAACAAGTTATAGCGCTATTCAAAAGTCAGAATGATATATTGAGGGATCTAGGAGACCTCAGCGAAAAGGAACTGACGGACAAGTTGAAGAAAATTCTCTTCGCTGACACAAGAAGTCAGTCCAAGGATATCCAAAGCTATGTTCTGACCCCAGACAACATCTTAAAGATGGTCTTGATCATTCAACGTATACGCGCTGGAGTTCCCGTGATTGTGATGGGAGAGACAGGATGTGGTAAAACAAGCCTTGTGCGCTATCTGGCAAACAGTTGTGGCGTTCCAATAGAGGTTCTTAACTTCCATGCGGGAATCTACGAGAAAGACATCGTGGAGTTTACAGAGGATCGAGTAAAAGAAGCGGGAAACGATCTGGGAAAGCAAGTGTGGGTGTTCTTTGATGAGATAAATACCTGTGATTACCTTGGCCTCATCAATGACATCATCTGTCACAGAACCTTGAATGGCAAAGAGCTTCCTCCTAATCTTGTGTTTATAGCAGCGTGCAATCCTTACTGCCTGAGACCAACTGACAGCATTGTCACAGCAGGTCTGACTGGAAAGAGCCTGACAGACGAGTATTCGAACCTTGTGTATCGAGTGAAACCACTTCCAGAGACCATGATGGACTATGTGTGGGATTATGGATCTCTTGACTCCAAAGATGAACGAGTCTACATCGAACGCATGGTAGACGAGCTCAACATTAATGATCCCGATTTGGTGGTTGATTTGCTCGCGGCATCACAGGCGTTTATCCGAGAAGTGGAAGGAAATCCTTACTGCGTAAGTCTCCGGGATGTCCGCCGTTGCATTCTCCTGGCTAAATGGTTCATGAAGATGATCAACGATCGACCTGCCTTGGATGTATCAAAACTTACCGCTAAGGCAAGGGATATTTATGAAGAAGCGCAAAGTATTGATAATGAAGATAGGTCGATCGTTTTGGCCTTGGCTCATTCTTATCAGAGTAGGATTCCCTCCAGTAAGAAACGAAAAGAGTACCGGCTAAAGCTCGAAGCGGTTTACACAAAACATCACCAGATATTTTCAGCTGCTGAGCTTGATCTCGTCATACGAGCAGAACAGGAGGAGTACCTTGCTAGAATGGAGCTTCCAGAAGGCACTGCTCGAAATACTGCCTTAAGAGAGAACGTGTTTGTTATCCTGGTGTGTATTCTGAACAGGATCCCTGTGTTTGTGGTGGGTAAGCCTGGATGTAGCAAATCCCTGTCCATGCAGGTCATCAGAAGCAATCTTCGAGGAAAGGACTCCAAAGATGAATTCTTCAAGACGTTGCCGCAGCTATTGGTCGTGTCTTACCAAGGTTCAGAGTCTTCTACGTCAGAAGGAATACTTAAGGTAATTTAATTGAGGCCACTTTTATTACTAAACTGATGAAAAAATTATTCCGTAGGGAAAATTATAAATATGATGTGGAAACTCCACTTGGTTACCTCTAGACATAGTTCAGACAAAAACTTGTGGTTTGTTACTTGCTAAACAGCTAAAGCCTATTTCAGTTCCTTTTCACTTTGATAGAAGGTCGCCCCATAGACTTTTTTAAAGTGTCCCAAAATGAATTTCTAAATTGACCAATGGCAATGCCTTTTTAGGTATTCGAGAAAGCAAAGCAGTACAAAGAGCACAACAAGCAAGATGAATCCATTCCTGTAGTGCTGCTTGATGAAGTGGGCCTTGCAGAAATATCCAAGTACAACCCGTTGAAAGTTCTTCATCGTCTGCTGGAGCCAGAAGAACAGGAGTTCCCTGACGTGGCCGTTGTAGGAATCTCAAACTGGGCCCTAGATGCAGCGAAGATGAACCGTGCCATTCATCTGTCAAGACCTGAACCGACGTATGAAGATCTGAAAGAGACTGGAATGTCTATCCTCGAGGCACAGTTGCATACCTTAGATATAAAAGTACAAGAAAAAGCGCAAGAAGGTTTGTGTTAAGCTTACTGAGATAGCAAATTTAGTTTTTTTGAAAGGGAGTGCGAAGGTTCCAGATACTGGGTTACTCTGTCTTACTATGAAATAAGGTGGGGAGAGAACAGTGTGGAATGTGAAATGGAGAACAATGTCAACTAGGAGACCATAGACTTTGGGTGTAATGTTTTCCCACCTGACATTTTCTATAGGCTTAGCCTCGTTCATAAGTCAGCTATTCGCAGATACCATTAAAAGTTCGTGGGATTTCAAAAAATTGGTATTCTTCATCCTTTACATTATTGTTGACTTTTACAAATAAGTTGTTCTTGAGGGAGGCTAATTTTATGCAGATATCATTCCAAAAGTAAGCTAAGTAAAATATTTGACAAGATTGATTTCTTTAAATTTTACTTGATTTTAAATTTTTTAAATTTTATTTCTTTTTTCTCATTATTTTTGATTAATTTTGACGAGATTGATAAAACTGTCATTTTCTTCCTGTAGGCCTAAGTGAAAGCAAGCTTGACTGTCTTGCTCGGTCATACTTTGAGTACCAAAAGAATCAGATACACGAAAACTTCCATGGTTTGAGGGATTACTACTCATTGATAAAGTGTTTAAGTCGAACTCTGATTGCAGCAACTGAGGTAATTTGTTATCAATTCCCTCTCTCCCTACATTTCTCTTCCTCTCTTTAGCCATCCACTTTTCCCTTCCAATCAATTTTTTCTGAGTGTATACAAATAACTAGGTATTATTCTAATCGTCGTATATTAACTTACACTTCCCTTTCCTTCATCCCATTTACTGGTTGTACACTCTCCTCTTGCCTCTTGTCGGTGTCTCAGGTTCATTTCCTGGACTTGGCATCACAGATTTAAGGAGTTTGTTAAATCTTCTCTTGATTCGAGGGTTTTTCTCCGGTTGTTATTTCTCCCAGGCACCCACTTATTGGCGAAGGCTAAATTCAATTCCAAATGTTTGTATCAACTTGCCTACCTTTGATAAGCCCAAATTGGTTTCAGGGTATCCATTAAATTTGAAGGTTTTGAATGTCCCTAGCACAATTTCACTAGCTATTTTGCGTTATGTAGGAAAGCGAGAGGTCTTGTTGCACGTTCCGTGCCCTGCAAAGAAACTTCGGCGGCCTAACAATGAAAGAAAAATCAATTGATGACATTTACGCAGAAAAGTCAGAATCACAGCTAAGTGGAATTTTGGAAACAAGAAATGAATTCCCTGTGACCGATCTGATTTCCGACAACCTGGTCGACCCATCTGCCCGACACTTGATGCTAATAACAAGTGGGGATTCAGCGCTTACTATAATGGACAAGACTTTGGCAGACTTAAGCAGAGAAAAGGTGATTATCTATGGAAGCAAATTCGAGGAAGACATTTCTGAGGACTACAGCTACCGAATCCTAAGCCGCATTATTCTCCACATGGAACAAGACTGTGTGTTAGTCTTGAGGGATCTGGAGAGTGTCTATGGAAGTCTCTATGACATGCTGAACCAGAACTATGTCGTGGTGGGAAACAAGAAGAATTGTCGTGTTGCTCTTGGACCATACAGTAACCCTATGTGCCAGGTTAGATTTTCTAGTAGAAATAACTATACCTCTAAAATGTGCACAACGCCAGCTGTAGTATCTGGTTAGTTCATTAGGCTGGCAATAAATTAATATTGAAGAAGGTTTTTTTACTGTAACTTCACGCTATCAAAAAACTGATATTATTTCTTTTATCAGAAAAACGTTTAGTGAAAATTGTCTTCAATCTAGAGAATTAAAAACTTTTACAAAGAAATTTATCTTGGCAGGCAAATGTTTTCTTCCAACATATATACCACATCTTCGATAGTTGATGTCCACGAAATTTCACAGTTTTACTATATTTCTGTACAGTAGCTTTCAATGTCAACTCCTTTTTCAGTCACATGAATAAGCTCTCTATATATCATTGTGATTGTTTTATTGATCCCTAGGTTAACGATGGATTTCGTTGTATTGTGTTGGTTGATGAAGACAAAGTTGACTATACAGATCCTCCCTTCTTAAACCGGTTCGAGAAACAGCTTCTCCGTTACTCAGACGTCTTGGGTCATGAAGAGCTAAACGTAATCAGCAAACTAAAGCGATGGACCAAAGCCTTTTGTAGGATCGAGAAGAAAGGCTTCAGTGAAAAAGATGTTTTTCTTGGATTTCAGGATGACACACTTGCTTCATTGGTCCTTCTTCTGAGGCAGAGGAATGTTCCAATGAGCGAACTTTTTCAAGTTTGCAAGAAGGAGCTAATGGCTATTGCTACGCCCGAGGGAGTACTTAGAAGCTTAAGATCAGATCTGTTCAAGGACGATCCTGTCGATGTCAAAGAATTTTATGACGGGTACTTCTTTGAGACCCCTGTCCACAAGGGCCTTAAAGGGTTTATTGATTCTTTCAAACAAACCACGCAGACAGAGCGTACGCTGGAGTACCCAAGTCTAAAGTATTTCGTTATGACCCATTCCAGCATCCATACAGATGTAGAAGCATGTCTTAAGGGTGCGTTCACATGCCAAGTAGAGAAACTTGGAGCATTCAAGTCCGAGAAGCAACTCTCAAAGCACATTCAGATGTTCTGGACAAGCTCTGACAAAGACCTCCTCGTCTTTCAATGCAAGCCAAATTTAGATGGGGAGCACATATCTCTGATGAAGTCTATTCTAGAGCAACAACATGAGAGGTATCTCAAATCATGCTACCAGGAAGGTACCTCTCCAGCCAAGAGCATTTGTATCGTTATCCATCTACAGAAAGGAGACCCTTTAGAAAAGACAAAGCAATGGCAGTTCAACTTTTTAAGAGAATGGAAACAAGCGACTCTAGATTCTCTAGAAGAACCAGAGATTCCAATCGACATGCTTCTTGGTGAAAGTGTGTTTGATCTGATGAAAACTAAGAAGCTTTCCTTGAAGAAAATCATCGCAGACAAGTTGATGTGGTGTTTCACAAGACTTAAGTATCCACAAGACCTCTCGGACCAAGAAAGCCTCAATGGTCAGGTAACTCAATTGCAGTCATCGAAAGTGATGATGAAATACCTTGAAAAGCTTGTTCTTCGGTGGATTCAACAACATCATGACAAGGTGAAAGAAGGCGAATTCTGGTCTTCAAATCTGCAGGCTTGTGATTGGCAGATAAACGTGTCATGTGACAAGAAAGCTTTGCTGGGGTCATTGGCAGGTGCATTGCAACGATATATTGATCAACTTGTTCGCCGACCTTTGGCAAAGGTAAAACTAACAACAACAACTTTATTTGTACCACTCTCTTATAGGATTTACAGCATTTGTTTTTTATATATACAATATAGATAATTTATAAATAAATCTAAATAGTATAAAAACACAGTTATTTTATTTTATGAAAAGATGGTACAGGTTGTCTGTAATAACCACAGTATTAAATAAGCAGAGAAAGATATAAATGAATAAATAAATAAATAATAATAATAATAATAATAATAATAATAAAAAATTATGAGGATATTCATGAAACTTAAATTTTCATTTCTTTTGAATTCATCAGGGTCATATGGTTTTCGAATGGGTTTTTAATGCAGTGTCCCTATATGCGATACTACTGTAATTTCTTCCTTTCTTTTTTCTTCTTTCGCTTATAAAAAGACACCGAGCATATCTTGGAATGAGATAAATAAATTTCATGTGTTTATGTATTTTTGTAGGCAGTATATCTCATAGCAAACCGACTGACGTTTGAAAGCTGCCAACGTGCACTGAAGAATTCCAAAGGAAAGAACGAGAACGAAAGATTCTTGGCCGAGCTTATTGAAGATGAAGATCTCTTCAACATCGATGAAGTTCCTGATCCACAAGATGCAAAGTGCTACGTACTGACGCAGACGAAATGTTGCTTAAACTTTCCTTTTTCCATAATATTTTTTGAGAGAATTGGAAGCCTGCGAGAAAAATATCTAGAAGAGTGGAGGCAACGCTTTGAAAAGGAAGAGGTAATACCTGAAAGTGAAGCAATTGAAGACGCCAAGCAAGACTTTTTCCAGGAACTCTGCACGGACATAAAAAACACGGTTCCCCAATTGTTTGGTCGTAATTGGCTGAATGATAACCTCAACGAATACATCGAAGACGTCTTAGATTATGTTTCTGTGCAGCATTCTTCCAACTTATCACGTCCTCAAAGGATCAAAGTCCTGAAAGCAGCCTGCGTGGAACGTTTAACCGACACACCAGAAACTGACGTAGCTCTGCTCCTCTCACAGATACATTTCTGTTTATGGAAACACGGATCCTCCTTTTTATCCATTCTGCAGTTTCTATCCATTTGTCCTTCAATTTTTGTTGAGGAAACAGAGAATCTCTCAAAGAAGTACATCAAAATGTTTGGATCCATAGTCAAAAATGCAAAGAAGCTTGCATTTGGACAAAGAAAGGAGGATGAAGATGACATAGAGGCTGATGAAAGCTTTGGCACAGATGACAAAACTGATGGTGGCTTGCGTGAAATTGAGGACCTTGCTGAAACTCTTCCTGGTGCAAAAGAGAAGAATAATGGAGACGCAGACAGCGAGGATGACGAAAAAGAAAATAATGCAAGGGATGAGGAAGACGATGCTGATGAGAACGATGATGAAGAGCAAGAAGATAACGAAAGTGATGATGATGAAAGCGACGAGGCAGAAAGTGATGATGAAAGTAGCGAAGATGACAGTGAAGGAGATGATGATGATGATGATGANACAATATAGATAATTTATAAATAAATCTAAATAGTATAAAAACACAGTTATTTTATTTTATGAAAAGATGGTACAGGTTGTCTGTAATAACCACAGTATTAAATAAGCAGAGAAAGATATAAATGAATAAATAAATAAATAATAATAATAATAATAATAATAATAATAAAAAATTATGAGGATATTCATGAAACTTAAATTTTCATTTCTTTTGAATTCATCAGGGTCATATGGTTTTCGAATGGGTTTTTAATGCAGTGTCCCTATATGCGATACTACTGTAATTTCTTCCTTTCTTTTTTCTTCTTTCGCTTATAAAAAGACACCGAGCATATCTTGGAATGAGATAAATAAATTTCATGTGTTTATGTATTTTTGTAGGCAGTATATCTCATAGCAAACCGACTGACGTTTGAAAGCTGCCAACGTGCACTGAAGAATTCCAAAGGAAAGAACGAGAACGAAAGATTCTTGGCCGAGCTTATTGAAGATGAAGATCTCTTCAACATCGATGAAGTTCCTGATCCACAAGATGCAAAGTGCTACGTACTGACGCAGACGAAATGTTGCTTAAACTTTCCTTTTTCCATAATATTTTTTGAGAGAATTGGAAGCCTGCGAGAAAAATATCTAGAAGAGTGGAGGCAACGCTTTGAAAAGGAAGAGGTAATACCTGAAAGTGAAGCAATTGAAGACGCCAAGCAAGACTTTTTCCAGGAACTCTGCACGGACATAAAAAACACGGTTCCCCAATTGTTTGGTCGTAATTGGCTGAATGATAACCTCAACGAATACATCGAAGACGTCTTAGATTATGTTTCTGTGCAGCATTCTTCCAACTTATCACGTCCTCAAAGGATCAAAGTCCTGAAAGCAGCCTGCGTGGAACGTTTAACCGACACACCAGAAACTGACGTAGCTCTGCTCCTCTCACAGATACATTTCTGTTTATGGAAACACGGATCCTCCTTTTTATCCATTCTGCAGTTTCTATCCATTTGTCCTTCAATTTTTGTTGAGGAAACAGAGAATCTCTCAAAGAAGTACATCAAAATGTTTGGATCCATAGTCAAAAATGCAAAGAAGCTTGCATTTGGACAAAGAAAGGAGGATGAAGATGACATAGAGGCTGATGAAAGCTTTGGCACAGATGACAAAACTGATGGTGGCTTGCGTGAAATTGAGGACCTTGCTGAAACTCTTCCTGGTGCAAAAGAGAAGAATAATGGAGACGCAGACAGCGAGGATGACGAAAAAGAAAATAATGCAAGGGATGAGGAAGACGATGCTGATGAGAACGATGATGAAGAGCAAGAAGATAACGAAAGTGATGATGATGAAAGCGACGAGGCAGAAAGTGATGATGAAAGTAGCGAAGATGACAGTGAAGGAGATGATGATGATGATGATGATGAAACTAGCAGTGATGATAGTGATGATGATTCCGAAGACAGCAGTAAGGAAAACCATGACGCCAAAGAAGAACCGCACAAAGAAGAGGATGAAGAAGAAAGCTATGAAGAGAACGATAACGTAACTGAGCCCTTCATGGAGATCATATTTGATAGACTTTGCAGAAGGCTTATTCCAACGGACGACCTCATTCGTGAACTTGGAAGCTTACAAGCATGGCAAACGGCTGCAAATTCCTTTGTTTCATTTGTAGCAAAGTCAGGTCTAGAACCTTCTAGACTATTCTACAACTTAAGAGTTTGCAGCGATTTCGGAAATATGGTTCTTTCTCCAAGTTATGACAGCCCTTTTCCTCTGTATTATATTGGAGGACTGTCTCAACGAGAAGGAGAGGAAGGCGACCTTCACAATTGCTTCGATGATATCCTTGGTATTATGGACGACATTGAAAGTACTACAAGCAGAGCAGACGAGTTTAAAATCAGCTTTCTGTGGAGATGTCTTGGCAACTGTGAATCGGAAGAGCAACTTCAAAGTATCTTTTTCAAAGCCTGTTCTTTTTCGAAGAAGGACACTCTTGCCCTTGCAAGCCCTCTCATCTGTAAGATAATTATCCTTACGATCCTCTCAGAGGAAGATGCTCCCTTCATGGATATTCTAGAAGACTCAGCAGACTCAAGCAGTTGTTATTCATTTCTACAAGTGTTAGAAGAAGCCTTAACAAGTGCAGTTGATGATGTAAAAGGAGTTCAAGATTGCTATCTAGCTACAATTTGTTTGGAAGGCTTTGACCGATTGACACAAGGAGATCTTGAATTTGACGTTTCTGAAGTGTCCTCATCGACTAGTCCTACAATGAAGTGCCTAAAGACCGCTATGAGTGTCGTTAAAGAATCAAGGAAGAATCAAGACATACTCAAATTACTCACAGCTGTTTCGTATGTTAGAAACTCCCTGGCATCTATTGCTGAACTTGTTCTGGAAGACCCTTCAATTCTAAAACAAGAAACCCCATTTTCAAGCCTTTTGAAGTACATCAGCTCGTGCCTAGAAGCTCCCCGAGGGAGTACCACGGATAATCCCAGAAAAGCTGCATGTATGCTGTACTTCCTAAGGTTACTGAGACAGGAACTCTCTTTGTATGAATTAAGGCGACTTTGTGAAGATTCAGCAATGCTACCAGCTCTAACAACGTTAATTTGGTCCGACGAGATAAGCAGGGTTCCGATCAAGATCTTCAAAGATGTCAAAATGAAGAAGGAGTTTGACAGTGCGCTGGTCAAGCTAATAGAAAGAGGTGATTCTAATACCATGAAGACATTGTGCTCCAAACTTGATACCGATGCAAAAGGAAGGAAAGCATTTGCTTGTTCGTTAATTGAAGGGCTGTATCTATCACATTCGAACCAAGTCGACACCGTCAACAAGGCAATAGGCTCAATCATCAAGTTTCTTCCAAAAAAATTGGCCCCAATTTACAAGCAACTGGTCTTTTGCCTGACGGGAAAGGAGGATTTCAAGGGCAAAGAGTTGAGAATATCAGCAGAGGTTTCTTTGAGCTCGCTTCGAAAGGCAACAATAGTGCTCCATTTGCTTGCCATTCTAACTTCAGAGTGTAGTTCATCATCGAACATTGATCGTCCATTCCTTTCCTACCTTCTCGATCCATCCAAGGCTGCAGGCGGATACGTGCTAGCTAAGCTGGACGATTTGAATCAGAAACGTCATGAGACGCTTGTCGTTTTTACATGCTCATGCAGGACAGCCTTTTTGAGAAGCAATCAGCAAACTACTTGTCCACAGTGTAACAAGCCTTGCTCACCACCCAAAGGAATCGATACAGCCAAGTCAGTTGTCGTCACAATACCAGATGAATTGTCTGTGAGCGACATGACTCCCTCAAGCTTTAGACTGCTCCGTATACTCGTTCATGCAGCCCTTTTTGCTGGAATGTCCCTAGATACATTTTCAAGGGAAAAGTTGACCGAGTTTTTACACTGTCCGCCAGACAAAGCCCATCCAGTCGAGCAGTGTCTAAAAGCAATCGATGATGATCTAGAAGTCCTTAAGAGGCTTTGGGGCTTCAACGAGGAGCAAGTAGTGTCTGCAATCCATATTCTTATGGAAGAAACTTCTAGCCTACTTACAAAGCCGATGGGCGGACCGCAATTGACTGATCAGTCAAGGAAAGAAATTCAAAAGGCTTTCTCTCATACAGTAGACCAGTTCTTCAAGAGTCAAAAAGACAACGGCACAAGACAGCAGAGTGAACACGTTAGACCCTCTTCGTTAGAGGCCCAAATTGATGAACAAGACGTCACTGGAAATTTCACAGTGGAAATGCGAAACTCTTGGCTCCCCCGTCTATTTCGTTTCACAAAGCAGAAGTCTTTGGAAGATCTTTGTGCGAGCTACAACAAGGCCTCTGATTCCAACAAGAAAAGCCACGGTCTCCTAGGCTTGTTTATTCAATATATGAAAGTACTTCCAATGATTGGCCACCTCTATCCCTTAATCAAGTTCGCCAATATGCTCGAGAGCCACTTTGGCAGGCGACTTGGTCGTAAGGATTCCGAGAACTTGATTGGAGATTTGATCAAGGGAGAGTCACACTACAAGAAGTTGAAAGCATCGATGAAAGAGTTCATTTCATCTTGGGAAAATGTGAGATCTGTAATTGAAGGAGACACTACACAAGAAGTGCCACATCTAACTGAGATGTCCTCTGTATCATACTTTCTGGTTGACCAAGGCTTTCACGGACAGTATCTGTACAAAGCCATCCTTGCTCTTCAGAGGATTCAAAACGAATTCCAAGGTATTTTATTATTTATCATTATAAAGTTAAGATAGTTAAGATGCTCGCTGATTGGTCGAAAACTGTGCTTTATTAGTGAACGGATCACGGTGCTGACGCCATCCGTGAGCGCGAAGTGCTGCTAGATTCTATGACCGTCTTTCCTTTTTTCGTAAATAAGTTTAACACCGAAATAGTATTAGTAACTTAGTAACTTAAGAATTAGTAACTATATAATAAAACGAATAAAACAGATTTTTTCCGTGGTCCGTTCAGTAATAAGGCGTAAAAAGCACTCGCCTACGGCCCGTACTTCTCCATACACTCCTTTCGTGCTTACTTCACTCCTGCGTGCTTTATTACTGAGCGGAGCACGTAAAAAGCTGTTTTATTTGTTAATTAGAAGTCAATCTCTTATTTATAATTCATTATTAAAGTTATAAGTTATTTGTCATAAGTTGATAGGCCTCGCATTATATGTCGAGTACGCTATGGCAATGGTAATTGCTACTTGTGTAATATAATGATGTTATAAACTTGTTATCAACTTGTAATCACTATTTACCACCGCTTGTACAGCAGTGGTACAGCTAAACGGGTAAAACTGAAACTAATGTAGTATTTGATATCTTGTAGTTACTCTTAAATTGCGGAGGAAAAAGGTTATATAGGTTTAAAAAAATTTCTTTTCATTTTAAAATTTGAAAAAGTTGGAAAAAGTTAAAAACTTTAATACAATTTAAAAGTTTTATGCGGTTGCTAACATATTTTTGCTGCTGATTGTAGGAAAAGTTCTAAGGCTAGCACTTGAAGGATCGTGTCCTGCTTTGGACTTTCTAAAGAAGTCTGATTCATCTGGATGTTCAAGCAGTTTGCCAATAGTCCACGTTCAAGATGTAAAGAAAAGTGAACTGATTTGCTTCGAATGGGATGATGAAATTCTGCAGCATTCATATCATGACACTGAATATGGAAAAGGGCACGAGATCCATTATGACTTTGGCAAGATAGAAAGTGAACTGGCTGGTCGATTTTTAATTGGAAAGGTTAGTTTGCGTGCCTGTGTGCCCGCTTGTCCGCTTGCCCGCTTGCCCGCTTGCCCGCTTGCCCGCTTGCCCGCTTGCCCGCTTGCCCGCTTGCCCGCTCGAGTTTCATTTTTAAAGTACTGTCCGTATTCGAAAACTTCTACGAAAACGTTTTATCATTTTCTTTTATTTAAAGGAAATACTTTAAAACTTATATTTGTAAATCTGAAGTAGTTGTTTGTGATACATTGTCGCCATTAAAAATTTATAAATAGCTTTTTTAATTTTGGAATCATGTCACGTACAATGGAACGAACGAACGAGGAGTGACTGACAGTTTTTAAAACTGACTTAGAATATAGAAATGCGTTATATCTTTCACTTCTGTGTTTTCAGGTTTATCTGAGTACTGATGGTGGTCTCAGACAATTCCCTTACAGCAACGAACTCTTCCACACATGCGCCAACGTTCTCAATGACATTACCCAAAGACTGCCTCAAGAACCTCTGAACGCTGACCAACAAAACCGTTTGAGTGTGTTAAGAGACAAAAAAATCAAGGGTGTGCAAGATCTTCTCGATCATTTGGAAGTGATTATATGTTGGTTAAGCAAGACTTCTGTCTTTAGCCCACAAATGTTTAAAATGCCCCTGGTAGACTATGTCAAAAGGTACCACTTCTTATGTTCCTTCTTATCCAAAGCTGTCCTTGACCATCATGATAGTGATTGCTTACCAATAGGCCAATTGCACTATTACATGACCCTGCTTATAAATATTATTAGGATCATCAGGAACAAATGCACTGGATTGCAAAGCGTATTTAGTTTGATGTGATCGTGTCAGTCTGCCCATTCCCAAAAGATACACCAGTTTTGCATTCGATGCATACAGCTGTTTTTGAAGACTACAGACTCATTTGCTCAGGCTTAGCCTCGTCTATAAGTCAGCTATTCACAGATACCATTAGAAGTCCGTGGGATTTCAAAACATTGGTATTGTTCAAGCTGTACATTCTTTACATTACAGTTGACTTTTGCAAATGATTTGCTCTTAAGCGAGATTAAGCCTGTGCAGATGATTCTGTCTTTAGTCATAAATGAAACGGAAGTAATTACCAAATGACAAAATAGTACTATTCTGCTGCAAAGCTATTTTTAGTAACCGGATGCAGTTTAAATTTCGCCTTACCCTACTTCCGTGCGTCATCAGATTGCGCGTGCGCGATCTTTCTATTTATTGTTTTGACCACTAAAAACGAAACGGAAAGGGCGCGTGAGCGCAAGTTGATGACGCACGGGAACAGGGTAAGTCGAAATTTAAACTGCATTCGGTTACTAAAATAGCCCAACCAGGAATTTACATTGCGCGCGCGTTATCAAGAAGTTTTCCTATTTCATTTATGCTCTCTTGTTTGCTTGCATTCTCTCCTGGTTTAGAAAGCTTCCAAGCTCCAATCTACTTCCCAAAGCACTTTTTGAAGATCCTCAAAAGGAGTACAAGCTCTGTCACGTAGTGAGCATGTACCAGAAGCTAGAGGAATTCCTTGCTGAAGCTTCTGTTCAAACTATTCCTGATAAGTACAGGAAACCGCTGTCTGAAGAAGGACTTCAGAAAGTGACTAAGGTATTGTGTGTTAGAAAAAGTTATGAAGAAGATGAAGATGCATTTTTATCTGGCTAAGCTGCACGGGTGGCCTAATTCCCGGCCTCCTTGTAGGGAGAGTAGAGCTGTTTGTTGGTTCTCCCCTGTGCTTCAAGCCTTTTTCTCTAGTTTCTCTCTTTTTTTCGCCCTCCAATTTCAAATTCGATCAATCGGTAGCCTTTTCAAGGTGAGTGTTAAATCGGGCATACCAGGGCTTTGTCTCCTCCCTCCAATTTCAGCCTGCTAGGGCCTGCTTACAAGGGAAGGAGCTAACCTTGGCTGACCCTAGCCCGGGTTTACCAGGGGGAAATATAGGTAGGTTAGTCCCTAGTGCCTGGAAACGCTGTACGGTGTGGGTGGTTAAGGAGGCCAAAAAACAAAATGGCGGACAAGTGAATATTTTAAAACTTTTTTTGTAGTTTCAAGATGGTCGCTTTGTCGCCGAAGTAGTCTATTTTTATTTTAATATCTATTTTACCTGTTATCGTTGCGATTGCTGCTATTTGTATTTGAACTATGACTTAGAAGCAATGACTTTGAATTCGCAGGCATACGGGTCTACGGACCAGAAATTGGTTGTCGTCACTACCCTACGTCGGTTCATCTTCCGGTATCTGTTGTCAGATCAAGAGCATCAGCACACCTGGGATCCACAGGAACGTGCAGTCAAGTATTTATCTGACCCGTCTTTGTGGCCACTAGATTTAAAATCTGATGTATGCAACGAAGAAGAGTTAGGGGTTAGTGAGTTTGAGGAAGAAAAGTCATCATCAGCTTTTCAGGATCTCGTTGAGAAATTCATTCCCAGGTCAATGCTGGTTTGCGAAGTTTATTCAGTAATGTCTTTATATGATAAAGATATCAAGGTATGTTTTGTTTGTCATTCCTTGCCCTCGCTCTTGCCTTTGCCCTCATTGTTATCTTTTGCCCTTGCCATTGTCCTTTACCCTCACCCTTGCCTTTGACTTTGCCCTTGCCCTTGTCCTTATCCTTGCCCTTTTCCCTGCCCTTGCCCTTGTCCCTGCCCTTGCCCTTGCCCTTGCCCTTGCCCTTGCCCTTGCCCTTGCCCTTGCCCTTGCCCTTGCCCTTGCCCTTGCCCTTGCCCTTGCCCTTGCCCTTGCCCTTGCCCTTGCCCTTGCCCATTTTATTTTTCATTCGTTTTCTTTTTCACGTTTTTTCTATGTTGTTTTTGCCCAGGAATTCAAGGAGAAGCAGATTCCACCACAAACTTCACACAGAAAGCCAACAAGAAGCAAGACGAAGCTGGCTGCTAAATTCAAAGTGTCTGGGTTCGCTTGAAAAGCCCACAATACATTACTTCCTTTCAAAAAAAAGAAGCACAACCTTCTACACTGTTAGTTTAGTAAACGTTGAACAACCTCATTTGTCTTTTAGAAAATATTTTACCATAAAGCGAAGCTATAGAAAAAATATATGTGCTGAAATATATTTTTCCAAGGACTTAACCCTTTTAAACTTTCTCGAGTTTAACATGACGTCATAGCCGCCATTTTTAATTAATTCGTTAGTATTCGTTTCCATATTTGCAGCACTGTGACAATGACTAGTGGTATTCTCTTTTACTTGGGGAATGCTTTCACTATAGGAATTAGTCGATTCATATTCAAACAAAGATGTTCTTGTTCTTTGTGCACATACGTACAATAGACTATATGGGGCCCATCTTGGATTGCAAGATGCTATGCGGCATCTAAGGGTACAAATAAAGCTTAGTTAGAGTAATAATGATATTAATAGCTCGCCACAAGTAAATGATACAAAAGCTGAGATGAATTAAGACGGCATTTGATCACCTTTTCCCATAAAAGAAAGACACGCGACAACTCTGTATATTATCTGTAATCTTTATTTGGTCCCCCCTGTCAAAATGGCCGCCGTATCCTAGAAGTAGTCCATTCGCTGTTGCGACAAAACTTAAAGATTTGATGGCACACTAAATCCCATGTAATGTCATGAACACACCTTTTACATGAAGTATATATATATATCTTATCGGAACAACAATTTCTCGTGTGCAGTTAAAAAAGCACTTGTGACTTAAACTTTACTTTAGATTCATCAAAAACTTGTAAACGGCCAACTATAACACCGGTTCCTGATTATTCAGTTAGTTTTCGTTGTTATTATGCCTTGTGATTAAACCATCATTATTGACCTTACGAGATTATTTTGTGAGATAAATACAGAACACTCATTGTTTTCCGAGTCTAAACTTCAGTACAATAATACAGTCAATGTCATTAACGTTGTCCACCGAAAAAAGACATTTACACATTTACACATTTA
>NW_022258193.1:94061-109360 GCF_009602425.1 Actinia tenebrosa
GGGCAGGTAAAAATTTTGGTAGGAAAAAGGGGGGATGGGCAAGTTTTTATCAGAAAAATGGAGGGGGGGGATGAAGGATTTTAGCCTGTTTGGGGGGGTCGTATCTTTTTGCATGACTTTAAAGGGGGATGTTAAGAATTATTCTGGACATTTGAAATTTTCACCTCCCAAAAGAAAAAAGAAAACAATGAAATATAAACATATGAACTCACCTCGTGCTCGAAAAGCCAAGAAAGACAAATCTGCTCGTCGTACCCAGAGCATGGGCTGTAGGAGAATATTTGGTTTGTGACGGGGAAAATGCTTGTTAGTAGACCAAATAAATCACTAATTACTCACTTGGGTCTGTCTATCCACGTGTTAGTGATTGTTACTTTGAATGAACATGCATTAAACGGTCGTTTCACATCACTTCATTCTAACCGCCATCTTAGTTTTTCTAAATGAGCCCGCTATATTTTATTATGAAAAACCGTAAAAACGTCATTAACACAGGGAGCCCAGTTTCTCATGTATTTTCTTTACAACAGAAAATGGGCTCCCTGGGTTAATGACGTATCTGCGGTCTTGAAGAAATAGAAAACGCGCGCACGTGCTGTGTGCAGTTATAAAGCACGCCAGGGTTGGCAGAACACGAGACAAGTGTTAGGAGAAGCACGACGCGTGGCGGAGTGTTTCTGGACACTTTTCGAGTGTTCTGCAAATCCCCAAGTGTTTTATGACTGCACAGCACAGCAAGCAAGTTGTTTATTTCTTTTATAAAATACAAATTACAATAATAGATAGGAATGACGCAAAGGAAAGTGCGCGCGCTTGCAATGTGCTCTCTTAAAGCACGCGCTCCAAACCAATCAGAACGCGACATTCATAAGTTATTTTATAGTTCCTAATAAAATATTGTAGGCTCAGCAATGACAAAGATCGCGAGTTTTATCGAAGGAAAAGGAGGTAAAAAGGCTATTGAATTCATGTTTATTCATCGAAATCTCACGTAACCATCAATAAAATATAAACAGAAAGATCCAAGTAATTAGTGATTTATTTGGTCTACTAACAAGCATTTTCCCCGTCACAAACCAAATATTCTCCTACAGCCCATGCCCAGAGYCTGCTTTTTGGCCTGCGGCGAAGAACGAGGGCTCTGGCATAATCCATACTTTGGCGCATGCGCAATTTTCCGGAAGTGAAATATGATGAATGAAAATCATGCTTTCAAACCTGCTTTCAAACAGAGTTCTGTGTTTACTTCCAATCAAAATAAGAATTAGAAATCGGGAACATATTTTTCGCGACCTCATGTCATTTCTGAGGTCAAATGGGCTTTATGTGAAAAAAAAAGCGACCGGGATTCCTTTGCCTACAAAATTTTCCCTTGTGACCCCCCCTTCAAAAAAATCCGGGATCCGCCATTGTAAAGCCCACATGACAGTTCCCATTTTAGCCCTCCATGACCCTCTTCTCCCACTTAACAACCTACTTTTGCTTAGATGAATCAGAAGGAAAGATCACCTAGTTTTAATATTTTTGATGTGATTACCTCATTCAATAGGAATTCAGAATATGATTCGGGACCCCAGCTTTTTCCATCTTCCTCAGCAGAAAATCCTGATCATATCCTCCAAATCTTTTATTTTTTCAAGGTCGTCACGCGACGCTTTAAAATGCGTTACTCCTAACAACATCTTAAATATTCAAAATTTCTAAGGATTCAAAAGGGAATTTCCCTAAATCAAATTCTTAAAAAATTTCCCCAACAATATATATTGCATGGTTATAGTTATGGGTATTATGATTCAGAACTTTTCTAACAGCTAAACCTTTTCTAACAGCGCATAGTTCAAGTGAATTCGGAATAAGAGACATTTTCTGAAGTTGTGGTTTATCGATTTCAAGGTTAGTACAAAGCACTTCTTGGTAAACGAGATGACTTAATCACATTTCTTCTTGTTCCACGCCAATGATCCTTAAATCTTATACCCATATTTTTTTAATTTGCACCAATTGTTTTGCGTCTTTGGATACAAAAGACATAAAAAGCTTCAGTTCTGCTTTTCCTATAAATATGAATTTGACAAACTGCAGTCAGTGTAAATCTTTTCCTCTGAAATATTTTCTATTCATTCGCTAAGGAATTTAAAATTTCATATATGAAAACAACTAAGCTAATTCCGTACTACTTACGAAAACAAGTACTATAGTAAAATGCTTAATATATTTCTGATTTTTTAACTAGAAACATTTATTTTTGTTCATAAATTTTCGCCACTCTATGGTTCGAAGAAGACCAAGCAACAATAGCCTAAACACTATATAGTCTGGTTTTGCCTTCGTCCAATCGTCAACACAGTTCGCTAAATGCACATTTTACCTACACTACAACTGGATGGATTTTATTATTAATACCAGCAGAGGAAAAATACAAAATACAGAGGTTTTCTTACATACTTCCTTTTGATAATAATAACTATTCTCTACTTTCACTTTCGTTTAAACCGGCTGGCGTGTTTTATAGCATGTTAGCATTTCTTAGAAAAGTCGATCGATGAGTGGGTGACAGAAAAAAACTCCGGCATTCTTGTTAATATAGTAAAATTTCATAACATTTCTACAAAATGTTGATAGAAAAACAATTGTCCTTCATTGTTGTTTGGCTTAGAATTTCTGAAAGTGGATAATTTTCTACCTTTATTTGATTATATGAGTGCGTGACAGACGACGGAGTATCATTTCCACGAAATTTCTTAATACTCAAAATTTCTTGGAAATAGCCACACCTCCTAATTTATTGATAACAGTTACACCGTGACTTTCCACCAGTAGCATATTCCAAAATTAATTCCTATAACCCCGATTCGCAATATTCTTCAAGTTTTATTTCCTAGCATTTTTGGATCAATATTTTTTGGCAGTATTTTCCTGTGAGTGTAAGTTACTCCTGGCAGGAATAATAGGTAAGTAAATGAATCTCGCAGACAATTAANAAATTTCCCCAACAATACATATTGCATGGGTATAGTTAATGGGTATTACAATTCAGACCTTTTCTAACAGCTAAACCTTTTCTAACAGCGCATAGTTCAAGTGAATTCGGAATAAGAGACATTTTCTGAAGTTGTTGGTTGATCGATTTCAAGGTTAGTACAAAGCACTTCTTGGTAAACGAGATGACTTAATCACATTTCTTCTTGTTTCACGCCAATGATCCTTAAATCTTATACCCATATTTTTTTAATTTGCACCAATTGTTTTGCGTCTTTGGATACAAAAGACATTAAAAGCTTCAATTTTGCTTTTCCTATAAGTATGAATTTGACAAACTGCAGTCAGTGTAAATCCTTTCCTCTGAAATATTTTCTATTCATTCGCTAAGGAATTTAAAATTTCATATATGAAAACAACTAAGCTAATTCCGTACTACTTACGAAAACAAGTACTATAGTAAAATGTTTAATATATTTCTGATTTTTAAACTAAAATCATTTATTTGGTATAATTTTCGCCACTCTATGGTTCGAAGAAGACCAAGCAACACTAGCTAAAACACTATATAGTCTGATTTTGCCTTCGTCCAATCGTCAACACAGTTCGCTAAATGCACATTTTACCTACACTACAACTGGATGGATTTTATTATTAATACCAGCAGAGGAAAAATACAAAATACAGAGGTTTTCTTACATACTTCCTTTTGATAATAATAACTATTCTCTACTTTCACTTTCGTTTAAACCGGCTGGCGTGTTTTATAGCATGTTAGCATTTCTTAGAAAAGTCGATCGATGAGTGGGTGACAGAAAAAAACTCCGGCATTCTTGTTAATATAGTAAAATTTCATAACATTTCTACAAAATGTTGATAGAAAAACAATTGTCCTTCATTGTTGTTTGGCTTAGAATTTCTGAAAGTGGATAATTTTCTACCTTTATTTGATTATATGAGTGCGTGACAGACGACGGAGTATCATTTCCACGAAATTTCTTAATACTCAAAATTTCTTGGAAATAGCCACACCTCCTAATTTATTGATAACAGTTACACCGTGACTTTCCACCAGTAGCATATTCCAAAATTAATTCCTATAACCCCGATTCGCAATATYCTTCAAGTTTTATTTCCTAGCATTTTTGGATCAATATTTTTTGGCAGTATTTTCCTGTGAGTGTAAGTTACTCCTGGCAGGAATAATAGGTAAGTAAATGAATCTCGCAGACAATTAACGAGGTCATATGTAGATTCGTGTTGTCTCGCATGCTTTTAAATTTATATTAAAAACTATATTTATTTTAAGATAAGACGAAGGCTTGCATATTTAGTGTTTGATAGACTAGAACTGACCGTATGATTCACCCGGCTTGCGCCATGTCTTCAAGAAATTTCGTAAATATTTGTGAGTCACACGACCAAATTCAAAAATGTTAATAGATTTTCTGAAGATAAAATGATGTCGTTACGTTTATGAGCTTTTCAGAGGAGAAATAAATTAGGACTGTCAGAAGTTTGGTATTTTACTATAGCATAGACGTCATGCTGGATATTATGACTTTAGGAATCAAGTGGAAAGACAGAATAAGAATAATTAATATAAAATCAAAAATATAAATATGATTAAAAATCTCGCATTCTGATTGGTTGGGAGCGCGTGAGTTATAAGAGCACACAGCACGCACGCGCCCTTTTTATAAAAGAAATAAAAAACTTKCTTGCTGTGCTATGTGGTTATAAAGCACTTGGTGATCGGCAGAACAGTCGAGAAGAGTCGAGAAGCACTCCACTACGCGTCGTGCTTCTCCTAACACTTCTCTCGCGTTCTGCCAATCCCCGCGTGCTTTATAACCACACACAATACGCGCTCGCGTTTTCTATTTTTTTCATTATTTTAATAATTAGACGTTCAGAGGTTCAGGAAAAAATTGTGTCGGATTGGAATCGTATTGTGTAACTGATTTAGGGCATATGACATATGTCGAAGTTCACGTCTATTTCGTCCCCTAAAACAGCCCCAAAATGCACTGCAATGCCAACTTTGCACCATCACGTGATGTAGCCATAACACAAGGCATAACAATAGTATTCTTTTCCATGGGAAACCGAATTCTTTCTCATTGGATGTAAACCAGACTAGACCAGATTCACTGGACTACTTTGACGATACGGTAGTCATCTTGCCAGGGACAAAACTAATAGAGTTTCGTGTTTGTCTTTCTTTAATGGATAACGGTGATCGATGTGCCGTCTTAATTAATTGCTTTGTTGTATTCTCTTGCGGTGAGCTGTTAATATCAATCGACGTCACTACTGTAACAAAGCTTCATTCACCCCCTGGACGTCCCATTATGCCTTGACCCAAGTTGACCACTGTATTGTCAAAGTATTCCAATGTTCCTGCCTCCTGTCATGTTTGCGATCATGTGATAGTACACAGCCTCTATTTGTTCTTACTTCTTGATGGGCTTATTGTGTGTATTTTAATTTATTCATACAGGTATTGAGATGAGCCATACGGCATCTGGCCCATTCGTGTGCAATGGATAAAATCAATATAGATAATCTTTTGCTCGAGGTGATGACCTCCTAGTTTACCATGGATGTCACCGCGGAAAAGAAGAAAGAGGAYGAGGCAAAAAACAACAGCAAGCAAGGAAGTAACGTCGGAGCAAGAGATACTAGGCAAGGAGATCCATCTATTGGAACAGAGAAAAAAGACTTTGATAATCAAGAATGGACTTCCCGACAGCTGAATTACCCRAACATGCAGGTAGTTGTATGAATGTTCAAACGACCATAGAGGAAAAGCTTTAATTGACATTCTAAGGTTGTAAGCTTGAAGTGCATTAGTTTGGTACGTGACAGTCTTAACCTGAAATAAAAATATTCCCTAATCCTAACCAAGGTTAAAGCGAGGGGGTTGTGAGAAAAAGGTCYTTACTGAGGTATTTATTAAGACTTTACGAAGACCGACAAACAGAAAATGTACAAAAATGGCTATTAGTTTTACGTGGAATACGGGGAGTCCTTGCTCCTGAGAGTCCTCGCTCCTAAGAGACTCATGTTTAAGTTTTTTAAATTCAGATTGAATTGGAATTTAGAAGGAGGGAGGAAAATTGGAGAACCCGGAGAAAGCTCTAAGCACAACATAGAGACAACAAATCACTTCTTTCAAGGAATCGAACCCGGGTCGCAATGGTGAAGCGGCTATTTTAAAGCTGGCTGCATCAATCGAGGATGGCCTAGTAAGTTGATAGAAATGGGGCAAGACAGAATACCATGTGGTGAAATTAGTATGACGCGGGAAGGAGTCTGTGTTAAAGAACAAAAGTTATTTACTTCTTTAATTTGTTAAGGAGGCGTCTTCATCAAACCCAAACTGGTCAAACGATGGAGAATTCCAAAACCGTAAAAAATCAAGAAAACAGCGGAAGAGGGAAAACARGAGAAAAAGGAAACAAGAAGCTATGACTCAAAATCCTTGGACCGCAAACGAAGAAACACAGTTTCAAACTGATTTGAGTACAGCGTATCAATCAGGGTATTCAAATGACGATGGAGGTCATGCAGACATCGATCAGAAGCTTTCGGAAAACGTGGAACCCATGCCTTCCTCTTCTCCAATGGAAGTCAGTGACCCAGGAAAGGCACATCAGACAACTGTCAATGCGAATAAAAAGCCAGGGGTTTTCACTTGGGCAAACATCACAGGCAAAATATTTGGCTCTTCCAAAGCAAAAGGCGAGACGGGAGGCATGGCAAGGCCAAAGGTAGGTATATTTAACATGAAGAAAAAACTACAAGAAACTTTTGTTGAATGAAAGTAAAAAAAATCAAATCAAATATTGTTTAATTAGACTGTAACAGTTTTGAAAAATGGAAACACACTAACGAAAATACAATTCAAAGATTTCAACAATATTGAACATTTTCTTAATTGCAATRATTGTACATGTCCCTTTTGCACTTTTCCAAAAATTCTTTGTTAGGTGGTTTATTCTTCGATTCTGAATAATAAAATAGAGCTACTACCCACAGACAACGATGAAAAAATAATATGTGAAAAATGTACAATTCTAAACAAAATTAAATAAGAATGAATTTAAGCACTAATCTCGGAGCTGACGTCTGGCGGATGCAAAATAGATGAGACAGTAAAAATAAAAAATATATTCTTTCTATTTTCAAACTGTTTTGCAGTTTTGTTTTAACGTCTTTGTGCAAGAATACGCCTCCGCCGTGCAAATCAACTTCGTGAAAGGAAAMCACGTGCTCAAAACAATCCTAATGTATCCTGCAGACAAAAGTGGCTTATATTGGAAGCTTCCCGCGGATCAAGTTCCCAATCATTTAGCCAACTGTCCCTTCTTCTACGAGCTGCGCAATCAACGTGGCATTGTTAACAATAATGCATATCTTAATGACTATCACAGTAGACGAAAGGAAAACCGAAGTTGCTACACTGTCTTCTGCTTCGATAAATACTTCAACGATTACTTCACTGGACCTTTTCATTTCGCTCAGGGAATTTTCCGAGATTTCTGCGATGAAAAGTTGTCGTTGGCGCAAGCTTTGCAGGAATACGACGAAGTCAGATTTGGTCGCACAAATATGACGCCAGATCAAAGAATAAAGGTAGCGCAGTGGATAAAATCAGAGTTAGAAAACAAGAGTACTTGTGAAAATGCYATATTCTTTTCGCATGTCATTGAGGAATTTGATAAAAGGATTCTTTACAACCTTAGAGAAAACCATCCTCTGCTGAAAGATTGTATTGGAGACCAAACGAAACAACGATTGCTACAACTTTTAAGTCAGTGCCATCAAAACAAAATTCACAGCTTAAGAGGAAACGTTCCAAATAACATCAAGAAARTCATATCCTTCATCTTGTGCAATTTACAAGGAATAGCTTTGATTGAGAATTTGGTCAACATTATCTGCAACTDTGGCGTAGATATTCTATCTCAGGTGCACGAAGCCATCCAAACGCTCCAAGGAAATGAGTATGTTACTCCAGAGGTTCTACAAGATATTTGTGCCCGGCTGTCTACTTTAGAGAYCGAGAAGGATAGAAACCGCGTACTCACCTTCATGGTTAAAAGATCTCCATCGATTTCCTTTCTGTGGACATTTTATGACTACGCAAACAAGGCTTTCCCTAGCTATGTTCCTTCGGTCAARGATTTATTCGAAAAAACCTTCAAGAAGATTTTGTCATCTCCTCAGTACAACCCAAGAGCTGTAATGCTCGATGTAAGGTCTTGGAGATCGGTTCCCGACAAGTTCCGACAAGAGCTCTCGAAGACTTTTATGATTGCACTTCAAGAAACCCTCAAACATGTTGGCAGAGACCTAGGAAAGTCGGAAGTCAATGCCATCGAGACATACTTCACAGATGAAGCATTGATGACGCASGGAGAGGGACTGAATGCATTCTTGGAAATTTACAAAATTCCAGAATTGAGTAAACTTGCCATCAAAGTCCTTCAGCTGCCCGGCTTTGCTAAGTATTGGGCCGACGTCCCAGACAAAGACAAAGCCGAAGTCTACCAAAACGTTGTAAAGAATATTCTTTCATCAAGCAACAAAGGTGGAGAAACCGAGAACAAGGGTTACRTTTTGAGGATGTTCGAGGCCATGAATGACTTCTATCTATCCTTAAAGGTTTGTCCATGTGAAAACATGAAGCAAGAAGTAAATGACAAATGTGATGCATTCCTGGCCACAGAAGGAGTGTTGAGTATCGCGCAACCGTTCAGTGAGATAACACAGCTACAGGAAGAAGTACAAGAATACTACTTTACCAAGATGCGAAGCACAGTCGAAAAGGGTATTAGGAATACTCAAAGACATGGAGACATCTTGAAGCTTTTAGATGGACTGTCAAACAAGGATGAGATTCAAAAGAAAAAGACGGCTTGGTAAGTTAAAAAAAAACTTTATGTAACAAATAACAAGCTAAATTCTAAATYGATCTGTGCGTTAGGCGTTTCCTAACTTTAGATCGGCCCAGAGGTTGTTTCAGGGTTCGATCTGYGAGTTACCAAGTTAGATCAACTCAGATGTTGCTTGAGGGTTCGGTCTCATAATGCCCTGGCTTAGATCAGATTCAGCCCAGAGTTTGTTTCAAGATATAGATAAAATTTGAAGGTTAAGCCCATGACACTAGTTATGATATTTTCCATTTTGTGACATTTTGTATTGGTTGATGATGATATGCATGCATAATATTTTCACCTTTTTAGGGTAACTGAAACTATTTTCCACATACTTCTTGAGCAAACTAAGGGACTGAACGCCGGTACTGAAAAAATCGATCAGCATGAATTCCCAAAGGTATTTGAAGAGGTTTTTACAAATGGAAAGCTTTGGTCTGCAGTTTTATGCGCCTGGCCGAAAGGGCAAGACGTTGGGCTTTGTCCTCAACTAGAGATACTTAGGATGGCCATCACAGTATTCAAGAAATCGCTCGATGATGAAACTATCAAGATCAAAKACTTGAGGCGCCTGCAGGACAACCGTCAAACCGTTGAACTTCTTCAACTGATTGATGCAACATTGGGTCAAAATCAACAGCAAATAGTTGAACGTGTGTCCTCATGCAGCAAAGAAGAAAAAGAATCCATTCAAAACCTGGAAAAGGTTGTAGATGCACTTAGTTTCCTTAAGAAGATAGCGAAGGAAGTTTTGGTCATGAAARATATGGACGACGTTCTCAAAGACTTGACACGAAAGAAGATAGGGTTCAAAGACATGAGGCTATGTGATGTCAGTGGCGATGATCTCTTGGGGCCCGTTACACCATATCTAGATCGTATTTTGAAATTAAAAAGAATAACGAAATACAAAGTGTTTCAGAACGCAGCAGAAGCTACTTTAAGGACAAAATATTCATGTGAACGAGAACGAGAACAAGAACCTCGATATTACATTAAAGATGTAATACAGGTTGCAATCAATGGTGGAGTGTCACACTTGAGAGACAAATGCAAGTATCTAGTCACGAATGCAGGAAAGATGCCTATAGGAGAGGCAGAACAAGTGTTGAGAGGCGTTACAGAGAAAGAATTACAGGACGAAATGAAGTTTCTTCAACGTATCTTTACAGAAGACCAAATTACATTTGATGCTGAAGTTTTGCTGGAAAGATTCCTCAAGTTTCCTAAATTGTTYGAGAACGCCAAAGTTCTCGAAAAGCTTTTGCATAGCAGACAGCTTCGATTAGATGAAATTGAAGACTTTTCCAAGAAGCCTAAAGACCAGTATGAGAATTTGAGAGAATTACATCAAGCAACGGAGAAGGTTGCCTTCCGCATTGATCATATTTTCCAAGGAAACTATGGTGAAGTAATCAAAGAGATATCCGAGTCAGAAGAATTGATCAAACTCCTAGAGGAAACAGCTCATGATGATGTGAGCAACTTGATAGATGCAGTCGAAGAGCATTCTGATAGTACTGTCGCTGCTAAAGAAGTTTCGGATTTCATTGAAATCCACCGCGTTTTGGCACCAGTTTTGATAGCCGATAAGTTTTTGAACGTCTTACAGCACCGTCTCCATAGACTCAGCGATGACCAAGCCACCGAGCTCGCAGCTCGAATAAAGTGTAATAGCCAAAATGCTCACAGCCTGAGAAGTGTGTACAGGAACATTGCAAATCGTGGCGAAATGACGAAGGAAGTCGTCTTCGAGGCTGTTAATAATGGCAAATATGAAATCAGATCAAAGCAAAAAGATGACAYTGATGAAAACATTCTTTTGAGCGAAGAACTGTGGGAGTACAGTGTCAGTTATCCAGACAAGAAACAGCAAAACGTCATCAAACATGATATGGAGAAGCTACAAGATTTAAAAAGTCGGGTTTTGCTTATCGTCAACAACGAGAAAAAACAGAGCAGCGAAGTAGATGAAAACACCAARTTTCAGCTCTTTATAAAACATATTGACCTACTTAATGAGATTGTCGCTACTGGGGAAGAACTTCAAAGGTCTGGACACCCAGAGTACCAAGAATACTCCCATGAATGCAAAACATTAGAAGAAACCCAAGTAATTTGCAAGAAGTTGAATGAAGACCTTCTGAAGTGGGAAGATACACTGAAAACTGCAAGACGTTCAGAGTTTTACTTGAATTCTTTCCACGCAAAGCAGTTGTGGGTTTTGAAAGACTTCCTCAATAAACTGACTTCAACATCAATTATTGAAAAGGCTTTTTCACTGCTACGTTTTGTTGATAAATCTGTTTCTTTGGACCAAGTGCGGACCTTCCAAAACACATGCAARTCAATTCCAGAGACGTCCTACGTGTTGCAGCTGACGTTGATCGGCATGTCTCTTGAAGCATTCTTCAGTAAGTCCATAAGAAACGTCTTAGAGGTGAATAAAGAGAGAGGGCTGGTGGTAGCTGCTCTCGGCCAAGGCAGCAAAAAAACGACTTCAGTTGTCATGAAACTCTTTGAACACTGTAAGTCCCCCCAACCAAACAGAATCATGTTCTGTGATGGCAGCTCAACATGGTATGAAATAGAACTTTTCCTCTGGCGATGTTTTACAGAYAGTCAAAAGAGTGATAGCCCGTATTGCCTTGCGAATGTCGATGCTCTGTCAACTGATCTACAACTCCAGCTTATCGATTCTATAAGRGAATTTCAAAAGTCATCCGCATCAAACTACTGGCTTGTACTGATATGTAGAGGCGGCGACAATCACCACATGGTGTCCCAGTTTCGCGAGTGCGTAAAGGATATTCCAGGTTTGACAGATTCTGAGTTACAATACACCTTCGCTCGATCATTTCCAGAATTAACAACTGTAACATCAGATATTCCGGGCCTTGGAAAGACAGAAGTCATTTATCGAAGAGCAGCAGAGAAGAGGAAAAGAATCGTCTGTTTCTCCATTAATGGTCCAGTATCGCGTGAAAAGCTTGTGCATCGTTTATCAAACCTTGGACTCGACGAAGAATGCCTTTTGCACATCGATATATCAGAAGTAGATGACCCTTTTCTGGTGGACAACTTTCTTTTTGAGCTGATAGTCTTTGGAATGGCTTCGTCTGGAACAAAACTGTATCATCTTCCTACGTACCACATTGCTATTGAGATAGCAAATACCCTTGAGCATAGTTTAATAGATGCTCTTATCACGACTAAATGTTATTCCAACATTCATGTGGAATGGCAGGRCTTTCAAGACTTCGTGTGCAGCAAAGAAAAGGAAAGTGCGATGCAAGTAGTTTGCCATTACTTAGATGCATATTCTAAACAGAGCCTGGAAAACGACACGCTGAGTCTGAAAGACCTGAAGCAGGCCATTCCGTTGAGTGGAAGCAAATGCAGGGAATTGATCAGACGACATTTCATTTCCCGGGGAGATCTTTCGTTCAATGTTGTCCATTGCTTCGTCGATGTTCTGGCAWCTCAGTTAAGAAAGTTCTCTGCAAGTCCATTCTTCCGTCCTGAAAATCTAAAAGGAGCTTTGAAAGACKCAAGTAACGTGCGAGTACCATTGTTTGAAGCTCTGAAAGATGTCTCTATTGACTTTGCAACTAGGTCTGTTGCGGCCTGTAAAGAGGGACAACAAGCTGCTTTGTTCAAAAAGYTCTGKAGTCTTGRTATTCCTTCTTCGAGCCAGCAAAAGGATGTGGCAAACAAGATGTTCGACAGAGTGAAAGGAATGGTCACATGGACTGAGCAAAATCATCTGGTTGTAATGTTCCAAGAAGCATATTCGGTTGCTGCTCTATTCCGTGAGCTTGACAGAGTTTCCGATCCAGTGAAAAAGCTGTTTGAAAGCCAAGATGACCCTTTAAGAGATTTGGGAGGCCTCAGTGAACGGGAGCTAAAAGCCAGGCTAAAGAAGATTTTGTTTGCCGATACAAGAAATCAGTCAGAAGACTTTGATATCCACAGCTATGTTCTGACCCCAGACAACATCTTAAAGATGGTCTTGATCATCCAACGTATACGCGCTGGAGTTCCCGTGATTGTGATGGGAGAGACAGGATGTGGTAAAACAAGCCTTGTGCGCTATCTGGCAAACAGTTGTGGCGTTCCAATAGAAGTTCTTAACTTCCATGCAGGAATCTACGAGAAAGACATCGTGAAGTTTACAAAGGACCAAATAGGAGAAGCAGAAAGAGATCCGGAAAAGCAAGTGTGGGTGTTCTTTGATGAGATAAATACCTGTGATTACCTTGGCCTCATCAATGACATCATCTGTCACAGAACCCTGAATGGCACAGAACTTCCTCCTAATCTTGTGTTTATAGCAGCGTGCAATCCTTACTGCCTGAGACCAACTGAYAGCATCGTCACAGCAGGTCTGACTGGAAAGAGCCTGACAGACGAGTATTCRAATCTTGTGTATMGAGTGAAACCACTTCCAGAGACAATGATGGACTATGTGTGGGATTATGGATCTCTCGACTCCAAAGATGAACGAGCTTACATCAAACGCATGGTCGATAAATTGCAAATAAATGACTCCGAGCTAATGGTTGATCTTCTTGCAACCTCACAAGAATTTATCCGTCAAGTTGAAAAAAGTCGCTACTGCGTGAGTCTTCGGGATGTCCGCCGTTGCATTCTCCTGGCTAAATGGTTCATGAAGATGATCAACGATCGACCTACCTTGGATGTCTCAAAACTTAACGCTAAGGTAAAGGTTCTTTATTTAGAAGCGCAAGACTTTAAGGTTGAAGACAGGTCGATCGTCTTGGCATTGGCTCATTCATATCAGTGTAGGATTCCTTCCAGTGACAAAAGAAAGGAGTACCGACAGAAGCTTGAAGCGGTTTACGCAAAGCATTACCAGAGATTTTCAGCTGCTAAACTGGATCTCATCATACGAGCAGAGCAGGAGGAGTACCTTGCTAGAATGGAGCTTCCAGAAGGCACTGCTCGAAATACCGCCCTAAGAGAGAACGTGTTTGTTATCCTGGTGTGTATTCTGAACAGGATCCCTGTGTTTGTGGTGGGTAAACCTGGATGTAGCAAATCCCTGTCCATGCAGGTCATTAGAAGCAATCTTCGAGGAAAGGACTCCAAAGATAGTTTTTTTAAAACGTTGCCGAGGCTTCTTTTCGTGTCTTACCAAGGTTCAGAGTCTTCAACTTCCGAAGGAATACTTAAGGTAACTTGAATTACTCATTGTTTAAAGGCGGGCAGTTAGACAGGCATTTCCTTGACTGAAAATGTGCATCTATTTGTATAGGTATTCGAGAAAGCAGAAAAGTACAAAGAGCACAACAAGCAAGATGAATCCATTCCTGTAGTGCTGCTTGATGAAGTGGGCCTTGCAGAAATCTCCAAGTACAACCCRTTGAAAGTTCTTCATCGTCTGCTGGAGCCAGAAGAACAGGAGTTCCCTGACGTGGCCGTCGTGGGAATCTCAAACTGGGCTCTAGATGCAGCGAAGATGAACCGTGCCATTCATCTGTCAAGACCTGAACCAACGTTGGAAGATCTGGAAGAGACTGGAATGACTATACTTGAAGCACAGTTAGACAAGTTTGATGATGAAGCATCACGTAAAACTGCTGAAAAAGGTGGGTAAAAAGTATCCATCCAAAAGTTTCTTTAACTAGTCTAGGCGGGATTACAAGGAGCAATCCTCTCTCTCTCTATAGCATATACATTTATAAACAATTCCATTTTTTTATGTCAACAGACATAAGTCAAGAAATGCTTAGCTGTTTAGCTGGGTCGTATTTTGAATATCAGAAGGTGCAGAGCTTGAAGAACTTCCACGGCTTGAGAGACTACTACTCACTGGTAAAGTGCATGAGCCGAGCACTGATARCAGCATCCGAGGTAAGTTTTGGGATTTTGATATTCTTGTGTGAGTGTATTTGCATAYATAGCTGTCTATCTTTACTTTACAGTAAATCTGAATGTAACTTAATGTAATTTTTAGGGCACAAGTTTACAGACAAATGACAAGAGTTGCAGCACGTTCCGTGCATTACAAAGAAATTTCGGTGGCCTACTAAATCAGGCCAAGACGATTGAAGATATCTACTACGAAAAATCTAAATCCCTTCAATCCTATGGAATTTCAGAGATAAGACAACAATTCCCTGTCACCGACCTTATTTCTGATAATCTTGAAGATCCAACTGCCCGACATCTGATGCTCATAACTAGAGGAGACTCAGCTCTCAGCATTATTGACCAGACTTTGTCAGACTTAAGCAGAGAAAAGGTGATCATCTATGGAAGCAAATTCGAGGAAGACATTTCCGAAGACTACAGCTACCGAATCCTAAGCCGCATCATTCTTCACATGGAACGAGACTGTGTGTTAGTCTT
>NW_022258193.1:109450-121893 GCF_009602425.1 Actinia tenebrosa
AAGAAGAATTGTCGTGTTGCTCTTGGACCATACAGTAACCCTATGTGCCAGGTTTGTTATTTTTACTTTTACAGTGACGGAGCCACCAAAATAGCAAGAAACAATCAAATTGCATGAAAAAGACAATACAATCCAACATTGGTTAGTGGACCCAATCAGAAAGCAGAAGGAAACGATTGCCTTTCAACATATATTCTTATTCCCACGAGAAAACGACGATGGCTATCTAGTTGTTTACATATAACATCATTGTCAAATTACAATTGTTGTGCATTCTAGGTTTCTGATTGGCTCGACGACCCAAAGTTGGAAACAATGCATTGTTTTCTTTCTACTTTTTAATTGGTTTTCTTATCTAAKTGGAGCTGCTTACAGTAGTTGCACTGTAATTACATTAAAAAAATTGTTGTTGGGAATATTATAAGAAGGAAGTCCATGGGTTAAAATCCCATCAGGGAATCRAATTTTTTCGTGTTCTCTTACTTTGACTGAAAAATTTCATATATTAATACCATGGAAAATTAGTCTACACCTTGACATGATATCGTAAGAGTTCTTTACTTTGTACGTGCACATTTTAGGTTCATGATGGATTCCGCTGTATTGTACTGGTTGATGAAGATAAAGTTAACAAAGCAGATCCTCCCTTCTTAAACCGCTTCGAGAAACAGCTTCTCCGTTACTCGGACGTCTTAAGCGAGAACGAACAAAATGTAATCGATAAGCTACGATGCTGGACTAAAGACTTTTGCAGCATTGAGAACGCAGACTTCAATGAAAGAGATGTTTTTCTTGGATTACACGATGACACTCTTGCTTCCTTGGTCCTTCTTCAAAGGGAYGAGAACTCCCCAAAAAGTGATCATGGCTTGTTCGAAATGTGTAAAGATGATCTTATGTCTATCGCTACACCAGATGGTGTTCTTCGATGCTTGCGATCAAAGTTGTACAAGGACGATGCCCTGGATGTGAAGTCTCTGTACGAAAGCTTTTTCAAAAAACCCCTTCACGGAGGTCTAAAGGGCTTCATTGAGTCCGTGGGCAGCGCTTCTACAGAGATGCATCCAGTAAAGAGCATGTTGGACCATCCAAACATGAGCTTCAAATACTTCGTTATGACCCACTCAAGTATTCACACTGACGTATCAGCGTGCCTTAAAGGGTCTCTGTCTTGTCAGGTGGAGAAACTTGGAACGTTCAAGTCTGAAAAGCACCTTTCGAAGCGGATTCAGATGTTCTGGTCAAGTTCTGAGAAAGAGCTCCTCGTCTTTCAGTGTAAACCAAATTTAGATGGAGAGCACATGACGCTCATGAAATCGACTATCGAGCAGCATCATGAAAGGTACCTCAAGTCTTGCGCGGAAGAATACAAGGTTCCTATTAAGAGCATCTGTATCATCGTTCATCTGGAAAGAGGAAGAGAAACTTTGAATTCTCGACAGTGGCAGTTCAGCTTTATGCAAGGATGGAAGCAGGCAACGTTGGACTCCCTCGAAGTGCCAGAGGTTCCTATTGACATTCTCCTTGGAGATAGCGTCTTTAAACTGTTCGAGAATGAGACACTTTCCTTGAAAGCCATCATTGAAAACAAGCTATTGTGGTGCTTCACAAGACTCAAGTACCCGCAAAGCCTGTCAGATCCAGAAAGAGTCAATGACGAAGTGTCTAATTTGCGGTTATCTGAAGCGATGATGACATATCTCCATGACATTGTGCTACAGTGGATCAAAAAGCATCATGACGAAGTAGAAGGRGCAGAATTTTGGTCTTCAAAGCTGCGTGCTTGTGATTGGCAGATAAATGTGTCATGTGACAAAATGGCATTATTTGGATCGCTGACACTATCTGGCGCAATACGACGCTACGTTGATGATCTTGTGCGTCGACCTCTTGCTAAGGTAAATATATTTTCAAAGGAATCAACTAAACAAAGAAAGGGTTATAAATAATATAGCGCTTGTTTCGTAGGGGTATACTTATTGCCAGTTCGTAACAAACCTGTGGCTCTCATTCCATGATTGAATAGACCTCTTTAGCTTCGTTGTTTGTTGTGCACATTTCAGTCCATGTGATGACACTCTTGGGAGTTGATTCTCTCGTAAGTAAATATTTTACAATGCCCGTCATAAAAGAACAATTCTCAAGGGAAMGTCATGTGATCTGAAATGGGCAATTTGCATACGAAGCTAAAGATGTCCATTGGAGTTTAGTAGTTCATTTTTCGAAGGGAGGAAAATGAGATAACCTTGAGGAAAAATGACGAAGGRCAGGAGAGTTCCAGCAAGCAACTTTATTCACTTGACAATGAACCCGRAAATCGAACCCCAGTCGCCCTGCTGAGAGGCAAGCGCTCTCACCACTGCACCATCCGTGCTTCCCAATTTTTCTGACCAAACGAAAAGATGTTTTCTTTTTTAGTAGCAAAAAAAAAAAGCATCATTTGTTTCTTTTATTCCTAGGCAATATATCTCATTGCGAATCGCCTTACTTTTAAAAGCTGCCATCGTGCCCTTACGGAGTCAGGGAACAGAACGGAGAATGAGGTCTTTATGGCTGGGCTAATCAGAGACGAAAACCTCTTCAACATTGATGAARTACCAGACCCTCAAGAATCAGGTTGCTATGTTTTGACTAAAGCAGAATGCTTGCTCGAGTTTCCATTTTCAATCATATTTTGCGAAAAGATTGGCAGCCTGAAAGAGAAGTACCTCAAAAAATGGAGAGAGTTTACAACCAACAATGAAGGTGAAAAAGAAGAATTCTTTCAGGAGCTCGCTCTTGAAATTAAAGAAGCTGTTCCCCAATTATTTCGCTACGACTGGCCAGACAGCGGCTTTAGTCTGTATATTGAAGACATATTCGATTTCATGTCTTCTCAGCATTCTTCAGCATTGACACGTGATCAGAGAGTGGATATCCTAAAGGCTGYATGTGCGCAACACCTGGTTAATACACCTGTTCAGAATTTGTCCATTTTCCTGGCTCGAATTCATTTCTTTTTGTGGAGGTACGAGGCGGACTTCTTAGCTGTTCAGCAGCTTTATTCACTAATTTCTGTTCCTGGCAACGATCTTGAGAAGCTTTCCTCATCTTACATTGATGTTTTCGAAAGATGTGTCTTAATGATGAAGAAAAAGAAAGGCATTGGTGGCAGTGAAGAAAGGAGTGGAGAGAAGGATTATAATGATGACGAGGGTCTGAGAGAGGAGGAGGAAGACAGTGACGAGGACGATGATGATTCTGACGATGATTCTGACGATGATTCTGACGATGATTCTGACGATGACGAGGACGATGATTCTGACGATGACGAGGACGATGATGACGACGAGGACGATGATGACGACGAGGACGATGATGACGACGAGGACGATGATGAAGACGAGGACGATGAAGATAAAGCCATTGGTCAGAAAGAAATTGCAGATTTTAAACTGAGAAAACCTTTTCTCCGGATGATGTTCGATATCTTTTGTGAAGCTTTAGTACCTACTCAAGAACTCATCCAACAGCTTGGTAGTCCGCAGGAATGGTTAACAACAGCTAATTCGTTTGTAGCACATACAGCCAAGTCCAGCTTTGGAAATACTAGGCTATATAGTAACCTCAGAGTTTGCTGTGACTATGGAAACATGATTCTCTCACCAAACAAATTTTCAAACCCGTATTCACTTTACTTGCTTGGAGAGCTGTGTCAAGGTGAAGATCTGCACAACTCATTTGACAAAGTTCTGGACGCCATAGAGAGCATTGGGAGAACAACAAGAATGACTAATGAGTTTAGAATAAACTTCTTGAGTAGGTGTCTTGACAGCTGTGAGACAGAAGAAGTCTATCAAAGTATCCTGAATGCAGTCAGCTCATTTTCAGAAAAAGAAAGTCTTGAGCTTGGAAGTCCAATAGTCTCTCGCATCATTTTCTATGCAAGTCAGTTCCAAGAGGAAAATCCATTCTTGGCTATTTTGAAGGACTCAGAAGAAGTCAGTGCTCACTACTCATTCTTCAAAGAAACGGAGACGATCTTGAATCGCATTGTCAAGAACAACGAAGGAATACACGATTGCYATTTTGCTGTCATCGTTTTAGACGTGATTGACCACATAACATGCCAAGATCTTGATTTGTTCGAAGCATCTGAAGTAACTTCCTCAAGCAGCCTTACAATGACTTGTCTTAAAGCTGCCTTGGATACTGTGGAACATCCCAGAAGGTCACAAAACAGCTTAGCGCTACTTACTGCAGTGTCGTACATCAGAAATTCGCTGTCATCAATTGCTGACCTTATTTACCGTAAGCCATTCCTGCTCAAAAGGGACTCCGAGTATTCACATTTCTTCAAGTTCCTGTCAAAGTTTCTTGAAGCTCCTGAGGGCAGGWCCGCCAAGAGTCCCAGAAGAGCATCATGCATGCTTTATTTTCTAAGAGAGCTTAAAAAGAATTTGTCCTTACAAGAGCTAAGAAAACTCTGTGAAGAAGCTTCCATGTTACCTGCGTTGCAGTCTCTGACATGGAGTGATGAGATTAGCACATATCCGATCACTTACCTGGAAGACGTCCACCTGACCACGCTAGAATTTAACCATGCGCTTATCAAGTTAAAGTATTTAGRAGATGTAAGTCCTATGGAGCACATGTGCCGTGAGCTTGATGGCGATGCAAAAAAACGAAAARCCTTTGCTGGTGCCCTGACAGAGAAACTGTTTTTGTCACAATCGTTACAAAGTCAGACCGACACCATGGACAAGACAGTAGATTCAATTATTGAGGTCCTGCCGTCGGGTTTGTCTCCTCAATTTATGAAGCTAATTCTCTGTCTAACAGGCAAAGAAGATTTCAAAGGCAAAGCGCTAAGGATTTCGCCAGAGATGTCTTTGAGTGCTGTTAGAAAGTCAACCATAGTCCTCCATTTGCTTCGTATCTTAACAGCTGAATGCACCGGCAGCTCCACTGTTGACCGCCCATTCTTGTCCTATCTCATTGATCCAAACAAAGCTTCGGAAGGATGCTTGTTAGCCAACCCAGACAAATCCAATCAGAGGCCGACCGAAAGCTGGTATGTTTTGACTTGCCCATGTGGAACGGCATTTCTCAGGGGGAAAGATCAAACAACCTGTCCGCATTGCCTGAAGCCTTGTGCTCTCTCATCTAAAGACGAAAAATGGCAAGAAAAACAGGCAACAACAACAGCAATCTCATTATGCATTTCAAGGATTGCAGAAGATGACTTCAGCGTATTAAACATGACTCCATCAAGCTACAGATTTCTTCACTTGTTGGTCGTCGCCACACTTTACTCTGGATTCTCTCTTGGGACCCTCACCTCGAGAAAGCTCTCTCAGTTTTTCACTCTTGACGAAGAAAAGGACAATCCCGTAGAGAAATGCCTTGAAGAAATGAACACCGATTTGAAAGTACTTGAGCGATTGTGGGGATGCAACGAAGAGCAAGTGATCACTACTGTACACCAACTGATTAACGACACCACAAGATTGATCACAAAGCGAGTTGGCCGTCCGTGTCTAAGCAAGGAACAACGAGAAGAACTGCAAATAGCTTTTAATGAAAAAGTGAACCGGTTTTTCCAAACTCGAAAACAAGATCCTAAAAATGAATGCACGATGGATCCTACGTCACTGGAATCCCTGATTGACGAAAAGGACTCCACTGAAGATTTTGATGCTCAAATGCGAAATTCATGGCTTCCACGCCTCTTTCGTTTTACCAAACAGAAGTCCTTGGATGATCTGAGGGTGACCTATTACAACGCTTCCGATGCTGTAAAAACGGATCATCCTCTCCTAGGTCTTTTTCTGAAATACATGAAGATTCTGCCAAAAGTTGGACACCTTTACCCCTTGATGGAGTTCTCCAACATGCTTGAAAACCAATTTGGAAGACGACTTCGTCGTAAAGACGCCGCCGTCCAAGCAGTAGGAGATGTRGTGGGAACACTTGTTCACAAGGATCTGAAAAAAGCCATGGAGCAGTTTATAACATCTTGGGAAACTGTAAGAAGTGTTGTTGAAAAARAAGTTGGTGCCACCCCAAAAATAACCAAGGCTACTTCAGTATCGTATTTTGTTATGGATCAAGATTCCAATGGGAAGTATCTTTACGAAGCAGTTCTTGCACTTCAAAGAATTCAGAATGAATTTCAAGGTATKCTTTAAAAGCTATCTTTAATGCATTCCAATGGTATTAGTCACGTATTTGGCATGTTTATAAGCTCTACACGGGGGTCAAAACGATTGAAAATTTAGCATATAAAACTAAATTCTATCGAGATGTGAGTTCTTTTGGTTTGACCACCACATTGAGRATTGCTGGGTTTTACTTCATTTCCCTCCACACGTCGTTTCCCTTTCTCGTGGGGAATGTTCATCAGCTGAATCACAAGTTTTCAATAGAATTATCTCCGGGTGACAGCACATGGTGGTCAGTGTTTGACCACCATTTGGAGAAGATAACAAGATTCAAAGACTTTTATCAGCTGCTTGAAACCCAGCAATTAGCGCAAAGGGTTTATTGGACAATCCAACAAACCAAGGCACATTACATCACGACAACATAAGTCTGAGTTGAATTAATTACCAGACAATCCAGGACTCATTCGCCAGCCTTGTTGTTGATGTTTTCTGTACACAAAAATATTTTTGGAATACCTCTAGAACCCCTTGGTACAAGAAAGCTGTCTAACTAGGTTGAATATTCTTCATATTTGTTCATTCAACAGGCAAAGTTCTAAAGCTAGCACTTGAAGGATCGTGTCCTGCTTTGGACTTTCTAAAAAAGTCTGATTCATCTGGATCTTCAAGCAGTTTGCCAATTGTCCACGTTCAAGATGTGAAGAAAAGTGAAGTGATTTGCTTCGAATGGGATGATAAAATCCTCCTGCAGCATTCCTATCATGACACTGAATATGGAAAGGGGCACGAGATCCACTATGACTTTGGCAAGATAGAAAGTGAATTGGCTGAACGGTTTTTGACTGGAAAGGTTTGTTTTCTCTTTGAACTTTTTAATTAGGAATAAAAGGAAAATGGAATGGAATGGGAGAGAAAAAAATAAGTAAATACATTGAAATGCTAAAATCAACTTTATAGGGAAATGGKATAATGGACACTTGCAGAATAGCGACTAATAGAGATCTTGTTATAGAAACTCAGTCTTTAATGAAAGCATGAAGAATCCCCAGTGTACAAGAGAAAACCGACAGCAACTCTACTCACATATGAGTGTGGGAATCAATCCCGATCGCATTTCTGAAGAAATAGCGCCCTCGCCCTCGCGACTCAAGCCATTTACGTTCAGTACACACGTCTTTTCTTTCAAAGGTTTCATATGTAATCTTTCTAGAAATTCAATAGTCCCCTTCACAGTTCCCTGCGCCATCTTGAAAGATAGCCATGCATTTGCATCGAAGCGAGACGAACGGTGAGCTTGCAATGATAGAAACATGTGAATAATTGTYCAAGGCGTTAAAAAAGGTCAAGCTCACCGTTCGTGCAATGGCACGGCTACCTTTCAAGATGGCGCAGGGAACTGTGAAGGGGACTATTTAATAACCTTAATCTCGTTTATTCAGGTTTATCTGAGTACTGATGGTGGTCTCAGGCAATTCCCTTACAGCAACGAACTCTTCCACACATGCGCAAACGTTCTTAACGACATTACCGAACGACTGCCACAGGAACCCCTCACTACTGACCAGCAGAATCGTTTGAGTGCATTGAAGGAGGAAGAATTAAAGAATGCCAGGACTCTTCTTGAAGAGTTAGAAGTAATCTTGTATTTCCTAAGCAAGGCTTCTTACTTCGACTCAAAACTGGCGGAAATGGCTTTGGAAGACTATGTAGCAARGTAAGATTTTGTGTAGTTTATTTTAATCTTATTTTCTGTCAATTATGGTATGTTGATTTCAATTTGAAAGTAAACGCGAAAAATTGATAGAAATGTCGATTCAGAGCAAATTGCAAAATAAAGTACGGTGCAAAGCATGATCGAGCTCGTAACAGTACTGTTAGTATTCATTAWATTTTAGTTATCTAGTCACATTTGGGCGACTCCGGCTAACTGAATAAACACCATTTGCTCTTCTTTCAGAAAGCTGCAAGGTTCTAACCTCCTAAAAAAGGAGCTATTTGGAGCTACTTTGAAGGATGTTAAAGTCTGTCATGTAGTGAATATGTATCAGAGGTTGGAAGAATTACTTGCTGATGTTGCCATTGAAGCTGTTCACGACAAGTACCGTACCCATATATCTACAAAAGCACTTCAAGAACTCAAGGTAATAAATATTAAACCTTTGAAGCTGTGGTGCAAGTGGGCCTCAGAGTAAGGCCCATCAATACCATGGTACAAGTGGACCTCAATTTAAGGCCCATCAACACCATGGTACAAGTAGACCTCAGAGTAAGGTTTATCAATACTATGGTGCATATGGTACAAGAGGGCCTCAATGTAAGGCCAATCAATACCATGGTACAAGTAGACCTCAGAGTAAGGTCCCTTAATGCCATGGTGCAAGTTGACATGTATCATGTATTTATAAAATATTCGAAATCTTTCAAAAAATATTTAACAAAAGCAATATAAAAACGCTGCATATGTCTCTGTACTGTGATATAAACACTCTGGGAGTTGTAGAGCACTCGAGAAGCAAGAGACACACTCGGCTAAGCCTTGTGCTTTACGCGTTAATATTACAGTACAGAAACATGCGCGCGTGTTTACATTCCTAAACTTAACAATACTGAAGGGTGATCGGCCTGTCCATCAACATCAGTGCAAATGTGCCTACTTGATATACATTAACAAAAACTCCAATGAATTGCAAAGAATTACAGCATTGTATCTGAAAATCTTCGATCATTGCAGGGTTACAGATCTAAAAGAGAGAGCGAGATGTCAGTGATCGTCACCACCCTACGTCGGTTCATCTTCCGGTATCTGTTGTCAGATCAAGAGCATCAGAACACCTGGGATCCACAGGAATATGCAGTCAAGTATTTGTGCGATCCGTCTCTTTGGTCAATTCCGGATGGGATTTCTGGARTTTCTGAAAGCCTTGCCATCGAGGAAGACGAACCTAAATCAGCTTTACACGACCTCATCGACAAATTCATTCCGAGTTCAACACGTATTTGTGAGGTTTACTCTGTCATGTCTTTCTACGACAAGACTATTCAGGTATGTTAGAAAAAGAACTTGATGTTGCCAGGATGTACAGTTGGTTGACTTTTTGTCAGCGTAGAGTGGCTCTAGACTTTCCATRAACTTTTGTAATCAAAATCGCAATTGATGTTTTGCTATTGGACCATTTTGSAATTGTCATTAAAATRTATTAGTAAAAATACACAGGTGATTATAGAAAACCTCGCGCGCTKATTGGTCAAGAAACTCACACTATCACACGATAATCACCTCGAGCGAAAATCCAAAATGGCGGCCAGCCGCTTTGTTGCTGTTACCGGAAAAAAATGCCTCTTATTTTCTTTTTTTCCTTTTTTTGAAAGAATCACCTGTGTATTTATACTAAAACAATTATTTGCCTCAGGCTCAGTGATTATTGGGGAATATTTACCTCGCCGCTCGAAGACTCGCGTCTCGGTAAATATTCCCCGATAATCACTTCGCCTTCGGCGAATAATTGTTAAATACCGTGAATCGTATAATCTTCATCATCATAGTTATCATCATTATCACTACCATCATCACCATTAGCATTATCATCCCCACTATCTGCATCATGTCCTGATTTATGTTTTGCTGTTGACCCATTTGAGAAGTGTTCTTAAAATGTACCCTGTATCCTGACTTCATCATCATGGTTATCAGCATCATTATAATCACTACCACGATCATCAACATCAACATTATCATCCATGCTCTAGCTAGCAGCAGCATCATCTTCATCATAATCACTGTCGTTATAAATATAGTAATTATCTATGCGTATGAGAATATATATGGAATATATATTTGTACTGCGGTTGTAATGTATATATCAAATTGAGCTGATCCTCGCAGTATATCATATGAAGCAGCTTATGCAGCTGCAAATTGAAAGACCCAGAAAAAACTCTACGGGATTTGAACCCGTGCCCTAGCAATTCCGGTGCCATGCTCTAACCAATGAGCTACCGATATAGTAATAATAGTATTATAGTAATTATTATTATCATCATCACTACACCATTATTACGTTCACCAACACAAGCAACTGCCACAACATCATCGACCTATCTACCTTGGGCGTAATGTTTTCCCATTTCCTACCACGTGTCATTTTCTTAAGAATAAGAATCTTTGTTTGAGTTGTATCATATAGTGGCTTTGCACCATCACATGATGGCAGCCATGACAGGAGGCACAACAAGTCTTTCTCCCCTGGGAAATTGAATCCTTTCTCATGTAAATCGGCATCACGTGATGGTGCAAAGYCACTATTCATATGTCTTCTCATTCGCCGCTGTTAAAAATGAAAAAGTATACTCTAGGGAATGACACGTGGTATTAAACGAGAAAACATTACGCCAAAAGGTATATAGTGCAGTTTTGGTATAACCGTGAAAAATTCACGGCACGAACACGGTCGTGACACAGCAAGGGATACGCCAGACCAATCACATTGCAMGAGAATTTACTCTCCATYCAATCAAATACCCGTAACAYGGCATAAACACGGCGCGGACACGGTCACGCCAAGATCACGGCAATGCCAGACCAATCACATTGCGCGTGAAAAAAATCAGCCAATTAAAATTCTAGAAAGCAACACGGTCACGGGACGTCACGCTTACGGCACTGAGCTTTTCACAGTCATACGAAAACTGCTCTAATCACTATTAATATCTTAGCTTCATCATCGTCGTAATCAACATCATTTAATTCTTTAAACAGGAGGCGAAAGAGAAGAAGCCATTGGCACCTCAAAAAGTAAACAAAGGAAGAATGAAGAAGTTCAAAATCTCTAGCTATGCTTGATAAACGAAACAGMATCTTTATCAAAGAGGTGTAATAATAGCCTTTGAACGTTTTGGGCTCATATATATCATAAATTTTAAGCCAAACAATTTTTATTTTATTGCTAGTATATATACACTCAATTGCAAATCATTGTCGGATTCAAAACAGAGACCAAAAGGTGTTTTTGGAAACGTCATATTTATCCTTTCCTAGTCAACATTATGAACCAAAACTTCGCCCTCTCACTAATGTTGAGCTGCTCTTTTCATTTCACAACTGCTCGTTTTAAGGGAGGTAGGGTCACGTGACCTGTTAGAGCAAGTCGCCAATTGAGTATATACACACCTATGTCAGTATTATATTTTTAGAAAAAAAATCTTTCTTAGAATGTAATTTTATTTTATTTTATTTTATTTTTTTGTGATTGTTGTTTGTGAAAAATATTTTTTCAGCTAAATATCAGATTGAATGCGAAATTTCTAGAGTTTTTTAGTGCTTATTTAGTATTCTATATATTATCTTGTAGTACAGAGTGGGTATCGCTGAGTTGAGGAATCACAGCACATGACACGGTAAAGATAAGGACTAAGAAATCCATTGGACCAATCACAATGCCCCTTATTTTGCTCTCATCCAATCATATGCTTTTAACGAAATTTGGGCTTGCGTGTGCATAAATTAAACTTAGATATTTCAAATATGGGCATCTGCCATATTTGGAAATACTATCTTACCACAGGCGGCCCAAACAGCACGATTCGAGCGAATTAACTTTTAACAATTTTTTTAAAACTATGATTTACTAAATTGTGGTTTATACGAAAAACGATCAAATATTATTGAGTAATTTTATTTTAAACGTAATGATTTAGTTTACAGCTTTGATGTATTAACACCAATAAACTTTACAATYAAATCCATTTGGCTTTCATTTTCATTTGTCTGACAGTCGGCCAAACACAGACTTGAGATCGTTATTTGGTCATCTATGAAGCAAACAGCAGAATTACTGCGGGGTTTTTTTTTCTTTTCTTTTTACGTTTCTGGCCGTGTGTGATTTCTTTGAAAATAAGACTTTCCTTAAGAGTTTCTGGCAAAATAAATAAGCTTGGGCGTAACATTTTTTCCCTCATTTTAGACGTGCCATTTTTTTCGAACCACAGWTAAACTGAACCTTTTTGCGTGTTACACAGACGCGCAAAATCTGTTTCAATCTGCATGTAGTCTGCATGCAGTTGACCAGTTACTAGTAACAAGAAATAACGCGAGGTAATGACGTTGTCTGCCAAACTTTCATTTCTTTTTCTTCCATTATTAATTTTCGCTCTTCTTTTCTCTTCCCTTTCTTTAACATTGTCTTTTCTTTCGTAAAAAAGACGTGGTCGGCCACGAGGATAGATTACGCCCTTTGCATCGGTCTATCCCTGAATGTTTGTAAGGTTCGAAAAGATTGTTCACTTTTGTTCATCTCAAAA
>NW_022258193.1:248330-259390 GCF_009602425.1 Actinia tenebrosa
CATCTTTTTTTTTTTTTTTTTTTTTTTTTTTTTTTTTTTTTTTTTTGTATTTTTCAGTAAAAGTTAGTGATCATGAGTTGGACAACTAAAATTCATTTGATAAAAGTTAATTTATATTTTGGAAGAGATTTTCCTGGAAAACATTCTTCGATAGGTCCCTTTTTTTTTCTTTTAAGCCTCGCATTCAATTTTTTAAAAGGGTCGATGGTAATGGAAAGGCTCAAAATTTTCATCTATCTGTGCATACGTTCATCATGGTCAGCCGCGCGATCCGGTTAGGCTTACTATGCGCCTGCGCAAAACCGACCACTGTAACATAATGCATTATCAATGAATAATCCAATCATAATCAAGTATGAAAACATATTATTTTTTATAATTGTTTGTTCGATTCCGTCTTTACACGTCACGGATTATATATCCCAAAGATAAAGTCACTTGAATAGTTGAAAGAACGTTATGACGAAAGGAGTTAAAACGTCTACGCGTATCGTAATACATAGGCTTCACAAATTGCAAAAACCTAAAGCCAATTCTTGAAACTTTTATTTTATTTTTTGCTAATTCATTATCTTGGTCTCTTTCAAAAGCATATTTAGGAAATTTCAGTTTGTATATTCTGAAAATAAGATAATTTTTCTCACGAAAACGCTCTTCAATCACGGAATGCACGCATGCGCATACAGGGGGCTGGGAAAATCTTGATTGTGATATTGTCATTTTTATATAGAAAATAGAAATCCAATAAAATATATTAGAATGAGAATATCAAGGTTGTTTTTTCCTAGCAGTGCTCTTCTTTCAACTCTGGGATTTCAGGTTTGACTCCTGAGCTTGGCATCACATGCGAGTAGAGGTCTAGTGGGTCTCTCTCTTGATTCGAGGGCTTTTTAGGGTCCTCTAGTTTTCTTACTTATGCAAAACCTAACAAGCTATACTCCAACTTGATCTGCGAGTTAGACGTGCCCCTAATAGATCAGGTGGTTTTTATGGCAACTGATAAAATTTAGTGGAAAATGAAGTGTGTGTAGATATTAATCTTTATTCTTCTTCACTGGAAGATTTTTGAAGGTCAGCTGCATGTCTGCTGTTCGCACATGACCACATTTTCATCTTTTTTGTTTTGTTGTTTTTTGTATCTCACTTGGCTTTACCTAACCTTTTACAAATCCTCTCACCAAAAACAAATAATCTTTCAATTGGTTAAGTTCTGTGTAGTATACTTGGAGATTTTTATAACGATTCCCTTTTACTAGAGTTGTAAACAAACGACGTGCGTTTACCTTTAAAACGAGATATTCAATTAAACACTTTCAGTATCATATTTTTCTTCTCGCAAAAAACAAACATGACCACATTTTTATCCTATTCCTGCATTTCACTTTGCCTTTTACAAGCCTTCTAACCAAAAATATGTACACTTTTCATTTATCATGACCAACAATTGTAGATTTTTGTGCTTTTTTTTTTTTTTTTTTTTGATTTAGAAGAACAATTTTTTTTTAAAAAATTCTTTAAAATTAGTGAAAAGGAATCGCAAAAATCTCCAAGTAGTATATAAACAAAAGAATACTTGTCTTTGTCGAGAAGGTTTGCAAAAGGTAAAGTGAAATGTAGGGAAACNNNCTTTTGTTTATCTACTACTTGGAGACTTTTGCGATTCCTTTTCACTAATTTTAAAGAATTTCTTAATGGTCAACTGACGTTTCTCGTTTGCCGTAAAATTAGAGAAAAGGAATCGCAAAAGTTTCCGAGTAGTAGATAAACAAAAGAATACTTGTCTTTGTCGAGAAGGTTTGCAAAAGGTAAAGTGAAATGTAGGGAAACGATGAAAACGTGTTCACGTTTGCCGTTTGCGGGAATGAAAACGTGAATCTTAATCTGCCTCTTCTTAAACTCTGGTGTCACGTGAAAAAGAGAAGTCACTAAAAACGGGATTTAATCTTTGTATTGTTAGTATATTTAACAAACCTTGTTATGGAAACAAGCTTTTATCTTCTTAAACAATTAAATATTTAACAAGATTATGATGGCGCAACAAATTCTTTCTGCAATTAATGAAATGAAATGAAATAAAATGATGGAACCATCTCCAGCTCCTTAATCTTATGCTATCTTATCTTACCTATCCGGTAGCTAGAACAACGTTTTCTTCCTTCCTACGTACGCAGGCAATCAGCTGCCAATTCAAGACATATTTTGTCCTTCTTTTCCAAAGTGATATGAACAGATAAAATTGACGCTATCCTTGATTGAATGACCAGATGTCCGAATATAATATTGAACTTAAAGTTAAGAACATTTTGAGGTATCTTCAGTTGAAGCTTGACAGTCTTACAGTCTGTAGCGAGAAAAGTACTTCAACTGTGGATCGTAACAGGCAAGGTTAGTACATTTGACATTTTCAATGAAAGATGTAATTTTATTTCTTTCAATATTTAGGAATTATTTCTTTGTAAACAATTTATTAAATATCGTTATGAGGGGCAATAATTGTCACTGCAATATCGAAAAATAGCGTCTTCTCGTTTTGGAGAGGCTATAGTTGAATGAATAAGCGCTGACACTGATTTTACCGACTTTCACAAGTACTTTTAAGGCGCGATTTTCTCTGCAACTTGTCTCGCAACAGCGTTGCGACACGAAATGCATGAACGAGTGTTTACACGGTGCAACGGAGACGCAAACAATTTCTGCAACTTGTCTCGCAACATTTTTCAAATTGCGCTGTAGGCTACACGCTGCAATGCTTCATGCAACTTGTATCGCGCAACGCTGTTGCTGGACAAGTTGCAGAAAAAAATACTCCCTGTAATAGCGTCTTTAGTTTTTTGACATTAGAGGACAAACAAAATATAGGACATCTTTGAAAAATTGTCCCACAGAGCACTACAATGCCAACTGGAACCAGTAGAAATCTCAATTGCTTTTTAATTAATATCGACAACTAAAAGCTTGATGGAATCTTGTAAATAAAACACTTTTATTTAAGTGTCTAGTCGTTCTAGCGTTTCGCACTGAATGGGGACACTTTTCGCTCACACGCACTACCACTACATTTAATATTCTATGCACACAACGCTCAACTCACATGTTGATTTTTAAGGAGGGAGGAAACCAGAGAACCCGGAGAAAACCCTCGTAGAATAAGGGAGAAGAGAACAACACATCAAACAAATTCAATTCACACGTGGCGACTGCAGGGCTCAAACCGCAACCCGACCCGTTGGACTCACAGCGGTGAAAGACGATGCGTTAGCCGGGAACGCCACCCATGCTACCCAGTGTAAGAGTTTATTTCCCTCTTGAAAAGAATTCGCTTTTGATCGAATTTTGGTTTTACAATATTGCTTTCTAATCTTCAATAGGAAAAAAAAAATGAATTGTCTTGATCAAAAGGAAAAGAAAGAGAGAAAAAACAAACAAATTACAAAAACAAAAACAAAAGTTTAAATAAAACAATCGCTTTTATTTTTTCTTCTAGATCATGAACACGAGAAACAGCTGCAGCGATAATTTCAGTCAAGCAATCAAAAGCATCAGCAGAGAATATGTCTTTGCGCCTGTTAGTAACAACGTCAAACTCGTTATATTCACCGCCATGTTCTTGTTTGGAATGTATGGGCTGATTGCGAATTCCCTGATTCTGTACTTCAAGCACAAGCAACACAGAAGAAGACGCTGTGCAATACAAAGAGCACTCACTCGATCGGCCTTGAAAGAATATTTCATCAATAGTCTTGCTTTGTCAGATTTACTTTGCTGTCTTATTAGCCTTCCCTTAGTTACAGCTGAAATGTTCATTGACTTTGTTCACAATGACTGGATTTGTAAAGTCAATCGCTTCCTCAACTTTATTTTCCCAGTTATTACGATTCTGAACCTATTAGTCATCGGAATAGAGAGGTATTTTGCTATTTTTCATCCATTTAAAGTCCTTGCTCGTCACAAAGCTAAGAAAATAGTCATGGGAGCTTGGGTTTTAGGTGTTTTGTTAACGCTTATCCCTATGCCCACATACAAACTGATATATTTTGAGATTGAAGAAAATTCGTACACTTTGATTTGTAAATACGATAATACTCTTCCTCTATACAGATGTTTATTCATTGCTTTTATTACCATTTGTTATATAATACCAAGTATTATTTTAATTTTTGTCAATCTTCGCATTTTAAAGTTTGTACGTCGCAAAAGATGTCGTGTTGCTCCTTTGCAGCAAGTAAAAACCTCGAAGCGAACACCTTCCCAAACCAGTCGCTTCAAGGTTACAAGAATGTTCATGTGGCTAATACTGGCATTTATCATCCCATATTTACTTTTTATCGTATACAATGGATTAGTGATGGTGTTAAGGCCTACGATTTCGTTTACTAGTGATTATTTAGCTAGATATGCGAGTGCTTTTTTTGGATTTTCCAACGGTGCTGTTAGCGCGGCTATTCTCTTTCATAATGAAAAAGACTTGAAAAGAAGGCTAGGAGACATGTTGTGCAACAATTGTAACCAATCGCAAATTTATCCAGATTTCCCAGCTGAGAGTAATCCTTAGCAAACCTCTAGCCGAGTAGATAAATAAATGGCCTATAAAAATTGCTTGTGTTGTTTGAGTTTGCAGTGGGAAGAAATGATTTGTCTTTGGTCTTTTTTTAATTTGTAATTTGAAGGTATTGCTTTTTTTTCAGTCAATAGCATATGTAAGGTAAGTTTTTCACTTGATATTTGTTAGCGTAAAAATTCATGATTAATTACTGCCGGCACGACTACTTTGCTTGAACAAATCAAAGTCTTTAAAAAATTTGGTCAGGTAATGAAAATGCTAGGATACGGTACGGAATTGACGACATTCTCTTGACCAATCACAGATTAGACGAACACTGGTCAACCAATGAAAATGTTAGGCACGGTACGGAATTGACGACATTCTCTTGACCAATCACAGACCAGGAGAACACTGATCAGCCAGTGAAAATGTTAGGCACGGTACGGAATTGACGACATTCTTTTGACAAATCAAAGACCAGGACAACACTGATCAGCCAGTGAAAGGGACGAGCTACCGGCAATATTCCTTGACCAATTACAGCCCAGGATCGGAGAATCAATTGCTCATAGATTTCATTGTAAATCCGTAATTTCATTTTATATATTGGCTACTTTAAGTGCAATCGCTAAGTTCGGCTAATATCGACGTGAATGGTATCTCCCTTTTCTATCAAAACCATTTTTTCAAAATCTCACAGCGTGATTAAGTTCTATAATGACTTATTTTGAGAATACCTTTTCTTATTCTCTTGATCTATCCCGGTTTTTATCAATGGCATATATAAGCTATTCGAATCATCACTTCGACTCACATTCTCTAGAACAATACTCACACGAAGCTGGCTCAGATCTACAGGGCACAGACCAGCATCACTATGGTAACGCTTGTGTCTAAACTTGGTATGTTCAGTGTTTGTCGCAGAAAGTGCTGGTCCTTGCTCAGAAGCTCGTCTACGATTCAGGTTTGAAATATTAACTATCATATGAGTGTCACTTAGATTGCGTCGATGACCTGGGCGAGATTTTTTAGATTCCTTTAAGCTTCCAGAAGGTGATACATCTACAGAATGGAGTCTTAGTTCTTCGTAGTAGTGCTTCAAACTCGATGAAGGACTGGAAGACGATTCCCCGTTTGATAAAAAAGAATCGGCTCTTTTAGGGTGCTTGAGCTTGTTAAGACTACCTCTCGGTTTACTTACATCCAGCGGGCATCTTTCGGAGCTGTTAAGGGGCTGGTAGAGATCTTCACTATCATCACTGTAGCTTGAACGACGTTTGGGGTCTGTTAAAGCGCGGGAATCCCGAATATGAGTGCCGTTGAAGGAGTTCCCATTATCAATAGCTGAGCTCGGTGTTGAGGGACTCCTCGCTTTGGCATCAAGAGCTTGATATATATTATCACTACCACTCACATTAGTATTTCCGTTCTTAACGTAATTTACAAGAGGCTGATATATACTCTCTCGTTTGATAGTATCCTCTGCTTTATAACACTCGTATTCGTCGTCTAAATTTTCTTTGCCGTTGTAGAAGTTACCTAGTGGTTCTAAAACATGATACAATGGTTCTGACCGTGATAGTCTATCGTTAGACGAAGATTGGAGTACGCCGGGGAAGATATCCTCGGGTCTAGAATACAGTGAAGATTCTCTTTTCGTATCTCCTGTCTCTATTGGTTGACTTTCGAGCACGTGATATATTGGTGGATTGATATTATTTTCACCATTTCTCTCTTGCTTCATTATCCTTCGAAGGGTGTTCGTTAGAACGCCTTCTCTCGCACAGTCGTAAATACATTCACTGGGTCTTACAGTATTTTTAACACAGTCGTTTAACTCGCCTTCTTTTGGTTCTGCGTATATATCACTCGAGACTTCGTCTGGACCAAGAAGCTCGAGATATGAATGAATTGAATCAGGACGATCTTCGGACTTGTCGTCTTGTGGATCTGGAGTAGTTGGTAACGGATGATTGTATGGTTTTCCTAAAGGAGTGTAAAAGAGCAAAGTTAGTTTCATGATGACAGCGCTTTCAAATCACACGCGCGAATACCATCGTTCCCAAGGCCCTTTCCACGGTGGTAGAGGGCTTCGGGAACGAGGTTGACTCGCGAAGCTGTACAACTTGCCGTCATGACAAAGTGGGTTTTGGGGGACGTCAATCAAGGCGTTTCCACGACATTTTACAGAGCTTTTAGGTATGAAGTCACTTGTATGGAAAAACTATTTCCGGGTTTCAAAACGAAAATACTTTTCTTGCTTTTTCTTTATGACAGGATTTACTGTCCAAAGTTTTAATTGTTTATGGCGAAGGTTCAATTATCGAGAACATCTTCGCTTTATTTGGCAGTTTTTGCAAGCAGTTGGACCCGGAAATACGTCACACCTAGCTCTATAGTCACGTGCCCTTGAAAACTTTGTGTTTTCCTACAATGTCATGGCAACACGTTGATTGACGTCCACCAAAACCCTATTTTGTCGCGACTGCAAGTGAAATAGATATATTAATTTTATAAATAATTTATCCTACTTTTTGTGTTCTTGAATGGTTCAGCGTACACGGGTTGAGCCGGAGATTGATCGTTGTCTAGGTCAGCGGCAGTGTTGTTCAGAGCACTAACAGGTGCATACAGGAACTCTTCATCACTGGTCAGCAGTCGTCTTTTATCTACTCCCGGGATGTTTCTTGGTGAGCTTTTGTCTGTAGCTTCAGTAATAAGAAAATAATTTATCAGGATTCACGTATATAGGTTAGTGTGTTCGTATTAGCCGGTGTGGAGTTGAAGAACGAGTTGCATCATGGGGCTGTTTTAGGGGACGCTTTCTTACTCATCTGACGAACGAACGAACGAACGAATGAGCGAACGAACGAACGAACGAAAGAACGAACGAACGAGCGAGCGAGCAAAGGAACGAAAGAACGAACGAAAGAACGAACAAAGGAACGAAAGAACGAAAGAAGGGAGATGGAAGGTGGTGTATTAGCATATTATCCAAATTTAGTCTCGTCAAGACACCTTGTCGTGCTAAAAGTATTGTATCCCACTTGCAGTCATGTGCTGATATATCACTTTAATAACGAATCAATTCAGCCTCAGGTCCCTTGGAGAAGGCTCTGCTGGATGGCAAACAAACAATAAATGTATCCTTCTTAAAAGTATCGTGTATGCGAGGCTAAAAACATGAAAATATAACAGAAATCAGACTTTTTCTCGATGGAAATTGTGGCATTTCTTTTGTATTTCTATGTTAGCATCGCATTCAAAATAATTTTGAGAAGGTACATTGCTTCTTATCTTAAAAGCAAAAGTATCTTTTAAAGGGAAAACATTTTTAGAAAAGGTTTTGGATATGACACTAGTTATCCAGCAAACGTTCTTTGAATAAAGGAAGTCCGAGTTGTTTTGCCATCCAGCAACAGTCACATGATTTTGTCCTACAAATAGCCTAATGCTCCAGAATTTTCAAGCTCATACCTGACAGACATTTGCCTGTTCCTTGTCCTCGCCTGAATGGAAAAAAACTCGTATTACTATAGAGGTTTTGACTTTCCATCTATTCGTTTCCGACACATCTTGTAAAAATAGCAAACCTTTTTCATGTGTATTATATATGTTTACCCTCCCCACCCTCTCCCTCTTCCAAGTAACGTCTGCTGTCTTACCTCGATAAGGATTTCATCTCTAACTCGTATTTTTCCTTTTTCAGCTTAATGCTCTGTGTTCTAGGCCTAAAAGAAACATACATTGAGATATTAGTTGCAAATGTAGTTACATGTAGTTAAAAACAACATGCGTAGTATTTTTTGTCCTGCGTCCCGTCCCGTTCCCTTGTCCCGTCTCCTGTCCCGTCTCCTGTCCCGTCTCCTGTCCCGTCCCCTGTCTCGTCCCCTGTCCCGTCCCTTTGTCCCGTCCCATGTCCCGTCCCCTGTCCCGTCCCCTGTCCCGTCCCCTGTCCCGTCCCCTGTCCCTTCCCCTGTCCCGTCCCCTGTCCCGTCTCCTGTCCCGTCCCCTGTCCCGTCCCCTGTCCCGTCCCCTGTCATGTCCCCTGTCCCGTCCCCTGTCATGTCCCGCCCCCTGCCCTGTCACATACCCTGCTGGTAAGTTGTTCTAAATCTCGAATTCCATATCAAAATACTTACCGTTTGCCTTTGACGCAACAGTAAACTATAGTCACGATTGCTACTGAAAGGATTAAAAAGCCACCAACTGCCGCAGAAATCCATATTAACAAGTCTGAAATAATTGGAATAAAATTCAAGAAACGTTTCACTTGGAAACACACACAATAATTTCACAGTAATGATATATAAAAGGGTAAATTTTACACCTTCAAAAGATGAAACAACTTACTGACGTTTCGGACGCTAGTCCTTCGTCGGAGTAAAAGAGTAAGAGGTGGTAGAAAGGAGTGTTTATGTGATAGAATAAGACAAAAGAAACCAATGAGAACAAGGTAGGCAGGGAAACGAAAGAGAAACAATCAAACAGTAATTTCACGCATTTTAACCAAGACACGAGAGAATAGCAAATCACAATCCGGATTTCGCAGTTTCGAATGACAATTAAAGTTACGTTAATCATGGACGTGATGTGACGTGCCGGACCATGACAGCACCGCTAATGAGCATTTCATTGGCTGAGCATTGATTTCACGTGATGTGATTAAAAAATAGCGTCAATTTCGGTTCACTGGTCAAGCACAAAGATTCAATCGCGGCTGAAGGTTCGAATTTGAACAATCTTATGAATCTACTTTGAAGCCCATATTTAAAGCTTTGTGTGATCAGTGAATCGATGTATGGAAGGTGGTGAATGATCTGCTCCACTACCAAAATGGAGAATCTGTGGACCTCGGGGTAGCAAGGTGCACGTGTTCGCGCAATAGACCATTTTTGAATTCCAAATGTTGTCCAAACCAATCCCTACCTTTTTGACCATCATTTACAGACGTCTTCTTGCGACTGTCTTCATTACTTTTCATAGTCGTTCTATCTGTAGTATCCCATCCACCGGCGACTGTAGTCCACGGAGTTGCAGGTTCCGTTACAGTTTGATTATGTATGGTTGTGGTTCGTGTAGTGGTTGATGTTTTTGGTAATATTAATGCAATGCTTGATGAGAAAATTTTGGATGTTGGGGTGGGTTCAATTGTCGTAGTGGAGATAAAGGTATCGGTTGAGTAAATCGTCGATGATAATTCGGGTAGTTTTGTCTGAAGTGTTGTAGACGTTGTTGTCGGTGGTGGTGGTGGTGGTGGTGACTTTGATGTTGGTGTTAATGCTGCTGATACAGTAGATGTTGGTGATTCTTGTACGAGTGTCGATGCACTAGAAATGCTGATAGAACTACTATATATATCACTAGTTGATGTTGGAGATCGTGTCTTGGTCGGCCTTGGTGGAATACTTGACGAAACATTACCTGTTGTCAAAACAAAACCAAATGCTTCAGAAGGCTTCGCGACTCCGCCCAATATCGAATATATTTTCACCCAACTAGCCGTCAATATTTCGTGGTATTGTCGTCTCAAAATCGTAATTAGTTTATAATAAAAAATATAGAATATTATACAAATACCTTTAACCTTAAGATACGTCGCATTTCCAATGACCTCTCCTCCACTATTACGAATGAGGACTTGATATAAACCAGAATCCGAGGTCTTTGTATTCTTTATTATCAAGTTTTTTTCTTTTACAGTCACTCTAGTGCCATTCAGAACAAGTAGCTCTGCATTCTTATACCATATGCATGTAATATTATCATCGTCATCAGGGTCTTCATCAGAATCATCACTATCATTCATGTAAGGACATTTGATTTCTATTCGTTTTCCTGGCCATGTGTTGATTGATGGAGCTAATTGAGTTGAAAATGTCGGAGGAGGATCTACAAAAGAACAGAAAAACGTTTATACCAGACGATTTCGAATAAATGGAGAATGAAATGAAGAAGAGAAGAGAAGAGGAGAGAAGAGAAGAGAAGAGTAGAGAAGAGAGTTCTCAATGTTCTCAAGAGTTCTCAATTATAGCTACATAGTAATTTTATTAATTCAGTGTACCTCTAACTATTAGTTTTGCTTTTGGAGACGTTATAGTTGTAAGGCCTGTAGCAGAGCATTGATAATCTCCCTCGTCTTCCTTGTCGGGTGCATATATTATCAGTTTCTTCGTCATTGATGTAGTATTTTTTAGATATCCATATTTTGAAGAGCCATTCACATTGACCATTTCTGAATCCTTGTACCACCGGACGGTTACTGATGAAAGCACTCTTAAGGCCCATTGGAAAGAAAAAAATAAACAAATGAATACATGAAGTAAAGGTGGTCCTATATTTAGTTTCTTGGAATTGAGTAAAAAAAAAAAAAAAATCCAAGATCTGCCATTGATATAGATAAATTGATTAACCATCAATTATAGATGAATGAAACATGATCTTATAATTAATACATTAAATGCAATTTGACTGAGTAGAAAGGAAGGATGGATGGGTGGAGGGAGGGAGGGAGGGA
>NW_022258193.1:274001-289243 GCF_009602425.1 Actinia tenebrosa
CAATCTTGGACAAAAATTTCCCCTTAAAACGACCCCCTCCCCCCCAAAAACAATGTTGTTGCCATGGAGAGAGCACTGCTTTACCTGATTGGACCAACATTGTCCTGGGGGGAGGGGGTACAATGATCCAACAAAATTTTTAAAGGAAAATTGTGCAATTTAAAGATGAAATGAAATTTTCTCAACTCTTTTTATCCAAGATTGTAGTTGTAAATACGGAAGAGAACTTAGTAGAGCTAAATTATATGATCATGCAAGTGTGGTTAAGGTTTATACCATCATTGTTTTCTAAAGAATGGTCCCGGGGGGGGGGGGTACTCCCATATATGGACTATACGGGGATGATCCGCTGAACAGGGTATGTTTTTTCGAGCTTCTTGTCATAAACAGGGTATGCAATTTCACTCAAGTTCCAAGTTCTTCCTGAGCTTCCTGTCATATTCAGGGATTCTACTTTCGTATTGACCAAAACTGGTTATTATGGTCGTAAAAAAACGATACGCGAGATGACATGATAATTGAAACAGTAACTCAGTGCAATAAATTATATCTTTTGCCATAAACAGGGTCTACAAATTTGAGTTTTTTTGTCATAAACAGGGTACCCCTTTCAGAATCCCAGCGGAACACCCCTACCAGTTATAACAGAGATAAGGCGCCAACTGCTTTGGAGACCCCTCAAGTTCTTTTACACTATCAAGCTGGGTGTTTTCATGCACAAGTGCTACTACAACCTAGATTCCAACCAGGAACTGCAGGACCACATCAAAAAGAGAGATGTTGGCTACTCCCTACGTAGTTCCAACCAAATAACATTGCCTCTTTTCCATACAGTCAATCATGGAAAAAAGGCAATAAGGTACCAGGCAGCAAAACTGTGGAACGCGCTCAACAACAATACCAGAGAATCGAGTTGCCCCGTTATTTTCAAACAAAAACTTAAAAAGGACATATCTCAACTAAAGATGTAATAACTCTTTCCAGTCAAAATATTAAATTATGTAATAATTAGCTTAGTAGTAGATAAGATCGAGAGAATGAGAGAGAGAGAGAGAGAGAGAGAGAATGTGTGTGGGTGAGAGTGAGAGGACTAGTATAGCTTAGGACCTAGGATTAGAACACGACCACATCAGCTACGCTGTATATAACTTATCGCGTATAAATAAATATTATTATTATTATTATTATTATTATTATTATTACCCAAATTCTGGCGGAGTACCCCTCCCCCCCGGGAGAATGGTCTAGGGACTAACCTCTAAGGCTTCGGCCAATTATATTCAGCCTAGTGGCGGGTCGGAGGCAAAAGACGTTCCAGCATGTTTTTACACTAAAACAATTCAACTTTTTTTTCTTCTTTAAAGTTGAGATGTAGGTTGGAGGGGAGGAGAGTCAATCACACAAAGGCGCTGTCGGTCACGCTCGATTACGCGCGCTCTCTGCCCAAAGCCTGGACACGAACCTTCCGAAAAACAACAAGATGGCGGACGGTGTCCTTCCTTTCGTCCGTGGGCTCGATTTAACCCACAATAACTTCAAAGTATGAACTCCGATTCTTATTTAAACCCTGTATCTCTAATCTTTAATCATTACTGACTGTATATTTGTGTGTTTAAGGATTTCAATTTCCCCAATCGGGTCGCAGACATGACAAATTTACGATGGCTCAAGTTGAACAAGGCTGGACTGGAGACACTTCCTGAGGAGTTGTCACGTCTCACTAAACTGGTATTTAGTCTTTATTTCTTGATTATACCTCGAAAATCAAAGATTCGTGTAGTTAAATGATGTCGTTTAGCTTAGAAATGGTGATGGAATGAAATGGTTGGAAAGTTTGATATATTTACATCTAGTCCAATATATACTTCGTTTACGTATTTTAAAAATAATTTTAAGTGACCCTCTAGTTATTCATCCATCAACATAACCCTTTTTTTGCTTCAATGATCTGTAGAGTTCAAATTTTTTAACGACATTAATGTACCTTTGTTTTTCACTAACATGAAAACTACTCTATTGCCTTTGAGGCAAGAATGTTTAATCGAATGATGTCAATCAGGGGGTTTCCATCACAACATAGACACATTCAGTCCTGGTATAAGCAATTGATGATCAATGAAAATCAATAGGAATCCTTATATTTTCTATATACCTACTGAATTACTTTGCCGTTGCCATTACCAAAAAGTATCATTCAAATGGCTAGAGCCTAACTAGAAAACTCCCCAGTTTTTTTAGGCTCTTGGCATAATTTACTTAATTGTATTAATTGTGCGAAATAAAACTGAATTGAATTGAATCAATAATCAATTAACGACGGATAATGTAAAAAGATTCTCCCCCTCCCCCTCCCCCCACCCAGTTTCTGAAGAAGCACCTCATAAAAATCAACATGTGAATTGAGTGTTGTGTACATAGAACATTGAATGTATTGTGGTAGTGTGTGTGTGTGTGCGTACAGTAATTTTAAAAAGTATCCCAATTGCAAAAGCCCTAGAAGAACTAAACACTTAAATAAATAGTAGAAGATAATATAGGTAAGCTGTAGTGCTTGGGAACGAGGTTATTCCGGGCGAAAGCCCTTGAATTAAATTCAGAAAAATTAATTTCCGACCTCGCTGGGATTCGAACCCACGACCTTCGGAATTGTACTACCGATGCTCTACCAGCTGAGCTAGAGGTCAGACTGAGAGCAGGCCGGGGTGAAATAGATGGTAGGTCGCGGTAACATACTCTCACTTAAATAAATAATAATACCCTAATAATTAATTTATAAAATTATTAAGTTTTGAATAATTTGTTGTGTTTGTAGGAACATTTGTCAATCAAAGAAAATGAGCTCACTTGTATCCATGGAGGATTATCTTCTTTGAATCAACTTAGGGTGAGTAGTTTAGCTTTGGGCTGTTGCGGCATATACAGTACAAGTACATTGTACATTTATAAGAAGGTTGAAAAAAATGTTAAATCTTAGAGGATTCTAATAGCTGGTAATTATATCCCTAGGTCATCAATGCAAGGAATAACCATTTGATGAACTCAGGCATTCCAGGAGATATTTTCTCTTTGGAGGACTTGCTAACTGTGGTATGTATTCATTAATTTTTTTGATTAACTCAAAAGCCAATTTAGAAACCCCAATAGACCTATCCCGAATTCACTTGACTGACCACGAAACAATGGTTTGAAGTTGAGACTGGACTTGATTATTTTTTTCATCAAGTTCAACCTGGACTTGAAACCATTGTTTCATGACCAGTCAAGTGAATTTCGGGATATGTCTATTTACACCTTACAATTTTTTCTTACAACTGTCATGGACAACATGCTTACAGTTTATTAAGTTTTATAGCTACTGTACCATTTACTGTCATAAGCAAGTTGTAATTTACACAGAGTAATTTGTGTCATCAGCAATGTTGTGCAGGACAGCGGCATATTGTGCAGGACAGGGGAAAAGTTGTACTGTAAATTGGCTTTATACAACAATGATGTCATTTTTCAAATTTTGTTTTTTTCTTGAGTGTATAATGTCCTCAATACACATAAAAACTTGCCTGGTGTGCAGTCTGTGTGCAGTAAAAATATAAGATTTACAGTATAGGAATACTATTAAATGGATTTTTTTTTTTGATTATCAGGATTTTAGTCAAAATGAGCTTAAAGAGGTAAGTTTTAAATTAAGCACGATGTTCAAGAGCAATAGGGAAAGCATATTAAGCATATGATAAGCCTTCAGAGCTATATTATTTCCATGGTTAAATCCCAAGGATCTCCCAGTCTGTTTCAACTTCTCTCTAATCCCTGTAGCTTCAGCTTTGAATATTTTTTATTAAAACAGCTCTTACTGATGGATTAAGGGGATAAAAGCATGCACCTTTTCAGCTCCTTGCAGACCAGCTACTATACAGTATGTACATGTAGCTGAAGGAACAAAATTAAATAAGGCCTTGACCTTGACCTTTATACATGTACTGTATGTATTCATTGATAGTTATGCTTGATTTCCAAAGGTACCACCAGAACTGGAAAATGCAAAAACACTACTTGTCCTGTCATTGGCAAACAACAAGTATGTATTAGGATGAAGGTCAAAACAGTGGTCCAAAATAGGGAACTTATTTTATTGATTTTGGTGATGGGTAAACATTTTCTCAACTCTCTGTTTATGTATTTTTTATTTTCTCTCCAGAATTACATCTATTCCAAACCAGGTATGACTCTTTATTTTATCTTATTTACATTTAAATCTTATTTTACAAGGGTAACATAATTAACCTCTCAGTTATCATACTTATGGCCCTCAAAAACAAAAAGTAAAAACTATAAAACTTGAAAAAATATATATAAAACAATACAATGTAAACATAAACAAACAAAATATAACTAGGTAGAAAATGCATGGACATAATAGAAATTAGTATAATGATAATATTATTATCAAGTGACACATTTACAGTTTTATTATTTAATGTAACCATAATGCCCAGCCAGGTATTTAATTGAATTCGTATTTTAGTTATTTTAGTCTTATCAAATTCCTTTTTTTTTATTTCTTTTTTTATTTCAGTTATTCATCAACCTGACTGACCTGATCTACCTTGATCTGAGTGACAACTGTCTTGGTACTACATTTACTAACTAAGATATTTTTTTAAATTACAGTGTATTAAGAAATAATATATGTTATTTACTGGTCAGGAGGCCCGGATAGGGAGAAATTGTGCCAGAGGTCTTGAATATGCAGACCAAAGCTATTAAAGGCCAAAATTCATTTTCAAGATTGATGGTGCAGTTTTTCCTTCCTTTTTTCTTTCATCCATCTTTCCATAATTCCTTACATCTGTAGCTCTGTCTGTCTATCAGTCTTTTCATTCAATCATCCATCCATCCATCCATCCATCCATCTATCCATCACATCAATCCATCCATCCCATTCATGCATCCTTCCCATCCATTCATTACATTCATTCATCATATCCATCCATCCATTCAACCATCCTTCCACTCATTACATTCATTTATTACATCCATTCATCACATCCATCCATTCAACCATCCATCCTTACGAGATACAACCATCCATCACATCCATCTATCACATCCATCCATCTTATTCATCGCATCCATCTATCCATCTATCCCATCCACACATTTATTCATAATTCTTTTCTCCTAAATCTCTTTCCTCCTTTTTTTAATTAATTCACTCATTCAATTTTTCCTATGTACCACTGCAGCTGTAAACTCTAGAACACAACTTGTCTAGAGTCTTCTTTGAATCCTTGATGTTATTTTTCAGAAACCATTCCTCCACAACTAAGAAGACTGGTGAATCTACAGACATTGGTGAGTACAGAATGCAGTGAATACATTATTCTGTATTAAATTATGAATGACTAACCATATTTATACCGTATTTATACCATATATATATATATATATATGATATTTTGTATAAGCAATGCCCTTGAATAAACGGCACCCCCAAATTAATGTTACAAGCATATGAAACCCAAAAAGTCAATATGGTGTATACCTGTCATATAAATTGATGGGATTTACCACTAAACCTTTACCACTCCAAGAAGGACAAAAGAACCTAACATTAACAGGTTCTGTTGTCCATCTTGAAGTAAAGGTTTTACAACCTAGTACTTGATTAGGCAGCTGATAGATTAACCATCAATAGCTGTCTTCTATTAAAAACTCTGTTCCTATGAAATGTGTTTTTGTCACTCGGTAAAAGATCTATATGTTAAGTGTATGCTACATCAAGTGTATGAGCAGATTAAAAAATCTGCCTCAGTTGGGTTCTCTGCTCCTGTCATGTCTTCCATGTATTTATTGAATGTTTTGCTTTTTTTAGATCTTGAACAATAACCCATTGCTACATGCCCAATTCAGGTAATAAATAATGTTTGACCTACTGTAGAACATTAAATGATCAAACAATAGTAAATACAAAGAAGAATCAGAAAAACACAATTTTACTTGTCTTTGTGCTTAATGTTCATAATATTTTTATTATTTTTATTAAATTGATATGTAATATATACAGTATGAGTGGCAATGTTGCAATGTACAACACAGACACGAATACTGTAGATTACTTATCAAACATCTAGGTTAGTTCCTTTGTGTTTCACTAAAATTTTCAAAATTAAAGTGAATCTGCCCAAGAAAATCCAACTTAAAGTTTATGCAAATGAACAGCATTCTGTATCTGATTTACAGAACTCTTCACAGTCGTGATTTCTGTTGTGTTTTCCTCATGAATTATTAATGAGTTTGATAATGATAGATATCCATATTCACATATTAATTAATTATTTTTTATGTGTTGTTCTCCTTAGGCAACTACCATCCCTCACTCAGCTTCGTACACTGAATCTCAGAAATACACAGGTAAGTTAATGACTGCTTCTTCTTGAAAATGGGGAATCATGGGTAGCGTATGTTATATTACACTCACTTCTCACCTGTGGGGTCTCAGGTTTGATCCCTGGACTGAGCATCATGGGAGTAAAGGGCATCCGATAGTTTGGCCTACGCATAGTTTCACCTAATGAAATGCGTAGGCAAAGCTATCGTAATTCAGAGTAGAGTAGGTCTCAGGGCTGTAACCAGGGGGAGCACAGGGTGCATGTGCATCCCCCCCCCCCCCATAAAAGCTTAAGGTCTGCTCATTTATCTCCTTTTGCTTTAAAATTGCATGTACGAATGTTTTCTGACTAAATGAAGACCACTTTCCATCTGCATATTGTAGCTGCTATAATTTTTTTTTTCTGCAAATCATTGACTGGTGCACCTCCCCTGCAAGATCCCTGGTTACACCCCTGGGTCTCTTCTGAGTTTTTCTGAGGGTTTTCTATTTCCTCCCTCAACAAAACCTAACAAGATATAACTAGCTAAAAACTAGTGKGAGCTGCGTCGGTGTTTCTAATGAAACAGTAATGATGAAAAGGTAAATTATACACCGTGAAAAGATGAAAAAACTTACTGACGTTTCGGACGCTAGTCCTTCGTCGTAGTAAAAGAGCTCTTTTACTCCAACGAAGGACTAGCGTCCGAAACGTCAGTAAGTTTTTTCATCTTTTCACGGTGTATAATTTACCTTTTCATCAAAACCTAACAAGCCTAATTCCAATTTGATTTGTGAGTTAGCCATACTCTAGTTTTACCAGATTTTCCTCTTACCATTGATCCCACATCCTGATGATGGAAGCAATAATTCTGAAAGCTTGATTTTTTTTAGAATTTTTTTTTTTTTTTTTTGATGGAGAAACTTCAAGATTTATCATATATTGAATGTTCATTTTGCAGCGAACTATTACTAACATGCCAAACAAGCTTGAAGCATTAGTAAATCTAACAGGTATGTGTATATCTCTATTATTTCATATCTTATAAGCTCTGATTGATTAGGGACTTTGCTAGTGAAAGAAGGAGCTACCACAAAGGATGCTAACTCCACAAAGCAGTATAAGAAAACAGCATTTGAAAACTACAGATATTTTTCCATGCTCCATTCAGTAATATACCACTTAAGAAGCCTAGCTAAGAACTAGTTTGAGCTGCGTCAGTGTTTCTAATGAAACAGTAATGATAAAAAGGTACATTTTACACCGTGAAAAGATGAAAAAACTTACTGACATTTTGGACGCTAGTCCTTCATCGGAGTATAAGAGCTTAAGAAGCCATCAAGAAATTAGTTGGGTGCTGCTCCTCACACTTCTTTTATGTCTTTGTCGCTTCTTACAATCATGGTGTATCACTGAACAGCCTTTAGCATCAAAAAATCTTAGACTTTATTTCTTATGGAAATTATTTTTTAAATTTTAGATCTTGATTTGTCTTACAATGATTTGCCAAGAGGTAAGTGAATACAACTTGGTGTTGCACAGTTTGTGAATTTTAATCAGAAGGAAATACAGAGAATTCTGATTTAAGGGTTGGCCAAGGCAGTACAAAATAATGAATCTTAGGCACAACAACTTTGTTTCGACAAAGACAATGTTCTTAAGAACAATTCCTTTACTAACAGGGCTGGGGTGGATTGACTTTGACTCTCCACTAAGTTCACGCATTTCCTCAGTGTCAATACAAGATTGTTACAGTGCTAATCAAATGCTCTCGGTTTTTCTTTCCTACATTCTTTTTTTTTTATCTTTCTATATTTTTTTCACGAAAATTGGTCCGTTTGAAACTGAACCAACTGTACCAGTGGCTACGGCCCTGTGGCATGACAAACGAACATGCAACAATTGATTGTTGACAGCCGTTATCCACTAATCAAACTTAAGTTTCTACATGTAAGATAACTATAGTATCACCCAGAACCTACAAGTTGTGCTTTCCATATCCCCAAATGCTTTCAAGAGCTAAAAAATAGCAAGTAAACTTGTCAGCCGTTACTAATCATGTACTTACATATTTTTTTATGAAATGATTTAGTTCCTGAGCCAGTGTACATGATTTCAAGTCTCAAGAGATTGAACCTGAGCAACAACTGCATCACAGAACTTTCTTCCCTCATTGGTGAGTGCATTCATGTACAATGTTGGTGCATGATGTCCACTGTAGTGCAGTTACTTCACATGCTTTTTTGAAAAATATTATGTATTTAAATTGTTGACTTGATTTGCTTAGATTCATGGAGTCAGCTTGAAACCTTAAACTTGTCAAGGAACCAACTGACAGCCCTTCCAGTAAGTTAACAGTATTATTAATTTTTATATGCATTATTTTATTCATTCATTCACTCACTCACTCACTCACTCATCCATTCATTCATTCATTCATTCATTCATTCATTCATTCATTCATCCATTTACTCATTCTCTTTCATTGGTTCATTGTTTCATTCATTTTTTTTACTCAATTTAAATAGGATAAGATCAATATTTGATAACATTAATTTGTCAATTTTTCACATATTGTTACAGTATTAAATGATTATAACATATTTTCTCTATTATTTAAGCCCCGTGGGGGCTATTTTCAGTACTCCTCAAATGGAGACTTAGTAGAATGGGGTTGGAGCTTATCAGAGGCTGAGCTATTGTAGGGCTTATTGAATTTTTGGCATCTCAGAAACAGGGCTCACTAGAAGGGGGTTATTAGAGGCTGGGGGCTTAATAGAAGAAGTACGGTACATGTATGTACATGTAGTACTTCAGTTTGACGTCACTTTGATGTACCTCTGTTAATCTTTTACAGTCTTCACTTTGCAAGTTAGTCAAGTTAAAAAGACTGTTTCTAAATGGTAAGTATTACAGTATATCCAGTGGCAGTGAAGCACTAGTTTTCATCTTCATCAAGGTAGCTCCTTATCAATGGGAACTACAACTGAGCACAGATTACTTCTCTCTCCACCAATTCCCAGTTTCCAAGTAGACCGTGTCTCATTCTCTTGAAATAAGATTCTTTGTTTGAGTCATATCCATATTCATGTGTCCCCATGTGCTACCGTTAAACAAAGAAAAGGTGCTATATGGAATGACATTTAGCTGGAAAGGGAAAATTATTATTCCCAAGCTAAAAAAATGTCTATTAACACCAAAAATACGCTGACTTGAGTTCTAGAAGATGAAATAAGATTGTATTGTAGGATCACGTACAGGGCATTGCATTACTCATCTTCTAATTTGCACATTCAAACAACATGTATATCCACACTGTCCTCTATTAAATAGTGAGAATGGATTGCATTTGACCTTTAAACTTTGCAGTGCAAAATTGACGACATACAATCAGAGTGAGCAATTTCTCTTCTGATCCCTTCAGCATGCTTGGCCATGACATCACCACTGTTATGGCAGTCACTGTTCTTTTGTTAGTTTTTAAAGACACAATATGATAAGATTTTCATGGTTGTACCATCCGCAGGGAATAAGATCAACTTTGAAGGTTTACCAACTGGAATCGGAAAGCTGTACAACTTGGTATGTTTAAGGGTCAAGTAAAGAAGTGAGGGGAAAATGGAAAAAAATGATTTTGTGTATACACCAAATCTAAATATATTGCATTTTAATGCCATTAACTACCACTACCAGAATCCCTTGCACACTTTCTTTTGTTCGGTTGATTAGCACCAATTGTTTTTTATTCTTCGTTTTCAATAGACGTCATAGCCGCCATGTTGGAAGAATTTGACAAAAGATTTTTCAATGAATTCTTTTGTTATATCTTCCAACATGGCGGACATCCCTTTTGTTATTGTGCTCTCTTGGGATTGATTGCAAACCAAGAATTCTCATATGGAAATACAAAATTAATTTCAGTAAGAAAGAAAATTCGAGAAGCATTTTGGTAGTAGTAGTAAAATGATGCCATTATGCAAACGGCCTATTTAAAAAAGTATTGTTTGTGGACTGAATAGCCTCATGTTCACATGAAAACACATAAGCGTTTTCACATACATGAAAGGCTTGTCAGTCCAGAACAATAGTTTACTCAAATTGGTCGGAGCGTTTGTTATGCAGTGAATAAGAATATTTTAAGAACTTTGCTTTATACAGTCACGTCACTTTTTTAATTAGGAGTTCTTCATGGCTGCATACAACCAACTAGAGTGTATACCAGAAGGACTTTGCAGGTAAAACAAATGCTGATTACGGATGATCATCATGTCGGTCATTGTACATGCATGTTGTGAATGATCTTCAGTCCAGCTGTTCATTGGTCAATTCACCTTTTCAGCGCTAGCTTGGATTGTGTTACGGTCACCAAAAAGTTCGGAGCAACATCGTTCTCAGATTCCCATTTAGATTCATTGATTTTAAAGAGAAAATTTAGGTAGATTTCTTTAGTTATCTCTGTTAACAGCAGTAAGAAGAGCTTCAATCAAGTTAGAAAAATGAATTTTTACTTGTATTTAGAGAACTAAGTAAACAAACCAAGTAAATAGTTCATTTAGAGTCAGTACATTTGTACGGAAATCCGAGAACAATGTCCGAACTTCTTGGTGACCGTAACACAATTCAAAACAATTTATACCACATGACGGCTTGCGCCGAAGAGGTGAATTGGACAGTTTATTTATGGAACATTTCATCGATAGTTGATAGTTGGTTGTTTAGTTGACCAGTTGTCTGACCAGTTGTGTCAGCTCTCACCAATGTGATCCGGGTTCGAGTCCTGGACGTCGTACAGTATGTGAGCAGAGTTGTTTGTTGGTTCTCAATTGTTTTTATCCCAAAAGGTGCATCAAGCTTAAGAAGCTTATTCTTCATTCCAATCGTCTCTTTACTCTGCCAGAAGGCATTCACTTCCTCACCAACTTAGAGGTTTGTATTTGTCTCAAGTTAATGTAATTTCATGTATTTTTGACTAAATGGGTGTTTCCTCCATGTGTTAAGTCTAACATAACCCCTCCCCCCCCCCCCCCCCCCCCCCGTGATCAAATCACCACAGCCACATAATCTAGCTTCAGTACAAACTGTACCATATAAGACATCATTGATGAACTAAAGATGTTTGCGCCCAACCTAGACCAAAATGCACCATGTTCACTATCTTAGGAGAGGCCTTTGTAAGGGTCAAGAAAATCTTTTAACATTACATTTCATTTCCAAAGGAGAACATTTTGATTGTTTTTTTTCTACGACATGACTGCCATGAATACAGTACCACTCAAAGTAGTATATGTCAATAGATACACCTATTTCAATAAACGTTGTCATCGCTAAAGGCGATAGGCGATATGTCATTCCGACATGGAAATGGTTTCGTTGAATACAAAGAACATTGAATCAGTCTCAACACTAAGGTCCGTGTTCTTGACGAGAATAAGAAGCTTAAATGCAAGTCATTCCAGCTATTCTTGGATCTTGGAATGACCTTTCTCCTAATGCTTTTCGCCTATCGCCTTTGGGGATGACAACGTTTTTGAAATAGGTGTATACGACTAATGCCATGTTGTTTTCTTTAGAATCTTGACGTTCGTTACAACCCTGAGCTAGAGATGCCTCCCAAACCTGTGGCAGATGATGATGGTGCTGATTCAGCATTTTACAACATCGACTTCTCACTTCAGACCCAACTGAGGATTGCAACTGGTGCTCCACCCCCACCCCCTCCTGGTTAGTGCAGGACACTTAATGGACCACCTCGACGATACGGCGGCCGTCTTGAATCGTAAGGCATTGTGGGTCGCCCAGGAAGGGGGGGGGACAAAACAAAGATGCTGAAAGGACGACCACACGATCTTTGAAAAATTTCCTCAGTCGTGGAACTGTTCATCTTTTTAAATTTATCTCTTGTCAAATTGTCTTGTTGTGAATCGACGTCATTATTGTAACAAAGCTTTGTCTATTTGCCCCCTGGATGCCCCACAATGCCTTGTGATTCAAGATGGCCGCTGCATCATCGAAGTAGTCTATAGAATAACAATTCAAAGGCAAGTTTGGAGTTTAGCATTCGATGCATACCGCTGTTTTTGAAGACCACAGACTCATTTACACAGGCCTAGCTTCATTTATTACTCAGATATTCACAGACACCATTAAAAGTATGTGGGAATTTCAAAACAGGAATTGTTCAACGTACACATTTCCTACATTACAGTGGACTTTTGCGAAGCTGCGAGGCTAAGACTGTGCAGATGAGTCTTTAGTCATAAAATACAGTGGTATTTAACGAATGAGAAAAGGGACTGACTATTTGCATACAGGCTTAAGATCATGCGCAGACGTTTTTCACTCGTGCTTTTTCATTCAGGAGCAAGAACTGTTTAACAATGTGAATCTGAAATTGCTACAGATTTGCTTTAATAAGGTGTGATTTTTTTATCTTTTTTTCTACAGCCCACAAAGATGCATACGCACGTAAGGTACGACCATCTTTCTAATCATGATATGTTGAAAAGCTTGTAGGTTTGAAGGTATTAAGTTACAAGCAAAATTATATTTTCTTTCTGCCACTTTCTTTTTGGAAGAAAAAGCGGCAAAACGGATAATAATCGAGCATTTTGCCATTTTGCTTGTACGAATTTCAAAATTTTGTTTTTTGTTGTTTTTTTTCGAATTTCGAGCTCTGCAGGTTAAAAAACGATAATGAAAACTGTGACTTTTATCTTTAACATCTTCATCGTAAAACCACTTAATGTTGAGGGAGGTGCAATCCTTTTTTTCTGGGTTTCACTTGACGTCTTCATCTGAATTTCGTTAATGTGGAATCCATCTCTATTTTAGTTGCGCATGCGTGGAAGAAGATATCAAAGCCAATCTGATAAGTCTGAAAGTCTCAAGGTAAGCTAGTCACTTGCATGCTATCGAGTGATGTGATTGAAGTGATGTAAAAAGACAATTTAACACCGCCGGTACGATTAGCTGCCATTTAGAGTAATCCAGTACCGCTCGGAAGCTGGATTTTCATTGCTCCCTAAGTACAGTACCGCTTTTGTAAGGTTAGGTTTAGTGCTATTGTTTGGAAAACCAATCTATTGTTTTTTAATCCAATCATGCAACTCTTTCCGAGCGGTACGGGCTCGCTCGCCATTTACAGTCGTAAGCAAGTCATACTGCCATTTCACAGCATGTTGCACGCGACGGCTGTGAGGAGGAATCGTATCTTGTGAATTAAATCGGCCTTATTAAGGCATGGTAGATGGGAAGTGGCTGCTTGGTCCAGAAAAGAACACTCAAAAAGTCCTAACAATGATTTATTTAGTAATTGAGAAAAGGGATGAAGAGTTTAAAACAGATGTCTTAATTACATTTTGTACTGTGCTATTCAAAAAAAATTCTTAGAGTTCATACGAAAATATCGTAGCTATGTCTTATTCCATTCATCGTTCATTTTATCGCTTTTTATAATGTTAGTGTCATAGATTACTTCCGCATATTTGAATGAATTTGAACTGTCATAAACAACATGTTGTTTTTAATTTTTTCACCCACAAAAATCATCTTCATTGGTTTTTCGCATTCAGAGACATGAATCATCCAGGAAAACGTCTAAGGTCAGTTGCGCAAATCGCACTCCACCAAAACGTTCAATCCTACGTACCTGATGCTCGATGCTTGCGGGATTTTCGTTCTTGTACGTGTGTTCCCATACTTATTCACATAGAGAGCTCCGATATCTATAACTCACCATTCGCATTTCCATTGAATTTGTTAAGAATAATATTATATCTTAGAAAGATTTTCGTTCTTGTACGTGTGTTCCCATACTTATCCACATAAAAAGCTCCGATATCTAGAACTAACCATTCGCATTTCAATTGAATTTGTTCAAAATGATCTTATATCTTGTGGAAATTCTTCGCTCCTACGTGTCGTACGCATTCCAATCAGCCGTTAACCAAGAGCCTATTACATTCTAACTTGTACGTCAACGGTATGTTCGTTTGTAATGGGCAGTTATCGTAACATCAGTTCGCTCGTGTTGGTTTTGAGCTTAAGTATGTAATATAGTCTCCAGTTGTATCCAAACGGAGATTTAACAAATGGCAATAAGCAGATAAATCTCTATTTCCATAATAATTGCATAGAAATGAGCATGTTGTGTTAAACAGAATGAAAATTAACCTTAATCATCGATGCTACTTGGTTTTTCATAACGTCACGTCATGTTCAAAGTCTTTGTCTTAACGTCTTGTATGTTTTTAATAACGTCACGTCACGTTTGCTTTTTTAAAATTGACGTCTTTACCTTGGGTATAATGTTTTCCTATTTCATTTCGTTTTCCCGTGTCATTCTCTTGAGAATAAGATTCTTTGTCTGAGTTGTATATCCATATTCATGTGTCTTCTCATGCGCAACCGTCAAACAAAGAAATGAAACTCTAGAGAACAACACGTGGTCTGAAATGGTAAAGTATTACGCCTAAGGAAAGGAGGTTTATTCTGAATCGAATCAAGGCTCGTGCAAGATTTTTAATGATGAATTTATGTCATGTTTGACTTCAGGGTATGGTAGAAGACGCAGAAGAAAAGAAAGCAACCGGAAGGAATAGAAAGCTAAGTAAAAAGGTAAGATAGCCTCAAGTGCTTACCATTTCTAAAAAATCTTAGAAAAAATATTCAGCTTTGGCCGCTGTATCATAAAATGGCACAATGACAACAGCGCTAAGCCCAATGATCTAATTAGAATTTAGAAGGCGATTTTTAAGAAGGAAGGACAAACAGGAGTAGTTGGAGGAAAACCCTTGAAAGGCAGTCTTGATTCATCTCCACTTTCTGTATTTTATTATTCCTCTTCGCATTCATAGTCATTCACACTAGTTTTTAGCT
>NW_022258193.1:293473-304362 GCF_009602425.1 Actinia tenebrosa
CTTCCTTCCTTCCTTCCTTCCATCCTCCCTTCCTTCCTTCCTTCCTTCCTTCCTTCCTTCCATCCTACCTACCTACCTACCTAGCTGCCTACCTATCTACTCTAACGCTAAAATATATAAACGTTCATTTTACAGTACAGTGTTATATATTGTTATTCATTGATCTTTTTGCCACAGACCTATGTAACAAGGCTTTTCCGAGTATTGCCAGGATCACGAGTTTTACTCGAACCAGTAAGCAGCATCTTACAACACGAGGGGGAAACGTTTGCGCATGCGCCTCAGACCACTGGCAATTCTAGGACATCTTGTATTATAGCCAGTTGTCTGGGACGCATGCTCAGTCGAATACCGCTGTGTTCCTTGATTACAGACTCATTTAATCAAGATTTCACAAACGCCAACAGTAAAATATAGAATGCATGACAAACACTTTGAAATTCCAAGGACCTTCACTCGAATGCATGAATATTGTACAAAAAATAGAACCTACCCTCGAACAACAAGGAACTGACAACTTGAGCATTACATCCATAACACAAAGACGTTGGCTAATTCACATTCAGCACAGTCAATCGGATCATGAGGGCAGTTTTGGCCCTATAGTGGCCTCCTTAAAGTAGGGCTATTTTGGCACTACCGGTAGGGGCCATTTTTTTAAGCTCTGATTTTGGGACTGTTTTAGCCCCTTCTATGGGTTTTTTCCCTGATTTGGCCTAGTTGAGGAGGCCAAAACAGTACTGATAGACCCATACCAAAATGGCTTCTGTGGGGCCAAAATGGCATTGTTCTATTTTGGCCCTAGCCTGGGCTAAAATAGCACTAATTTGAAAAAGCCAAAATGGCGCTCTGGGGCCAAATTGGTCCTCTCAAATTTACTGTGAGTATAAGAGCATGCGCAGACGTTTTTCTTTTGTCTTTCTTACTTTTTTTGGTATAAAAGCTTACCAATGTTTTCCTATGCATCTCTGCTTCAGGTTTCGCCCGTGGCAAACTCATTAGACCCCAATTTCACCTTCGTTCTTGATGCAGGTCTTAAGATATTCATCTGGTCAGGTCCAAAAGTAAGTGTCAATCAAAACCTACGATACTAGTCATTTGTTGTGGTGAAAGAAGAGAGATTTGTTATTTTCTTCTGAATGTAAACGGTTGTGATAAACTTTTTTTTTCAGGCAAAAGCCACGACCAAGACTAAAGCAAGGTATTGAACGCATGTCCGGCAATGCAAACAGGCATGCAGACAAACAGACTGAGAGAGACAAACACGGACACACTGCAGGAAGACAGACAGAAGATACAGTACAGACAGAAGATACAGTACAGACAGAAGACACAGTACAGACAGACAGTAACAGTACAGAGACAGCCAGACAGACGGATACATTCGTTCAAGTAAAGCAGACAGACTAGAGACAGTGACTGACAGGAAGACAGACAGACAGATACGATACAGACAGACAGTAAAAGTGAAGAAACAGACATACAGTACAGTACAGTAAAGACAGTTACAGATAGACAGAGACAGAGTGACTAACAGGCGTACACTCAGGCAGCATTTTATTTTTCTATCAACACCAAAAAATGGCTACTTAAATCGTATTTGATTTTATCTTTTCGTGTAAAGTCTTCATTTTAATATGAACACTTTATGAGTACCTCTAATTACATGGTGCATTTTTCAGATTATTTTCAGAGAAAACCAATAAAAACGAACGCAAAAACAAGGCTGAGATTATCATGTGTCAAACGGTTAGTGATAATGTGATGATGATAATTATTATTATCTATTCGCTGTTAGTATTGATGATGATGATGATGATTGTGATAAGGGTGATGGTGATGGCGATGATGGTGATGATGGCGATGATGGTGATGATGGTGATGATGGTGATGATGGTGATGATAATGATGATGGTGATGATGATGGTGATGGCGATGATGGTGATGATGATGATGATGATGATTTTCAATCTTTATTTTAAACTAATTAAAAAAATTCCCGTCTTCATTTGTTTCAGGCTGATGAACCCAAAGAGTTCTGGGAATTACTGGGTGGACACCCATCAGAAGGACGCATAACGGTGTGTTACCTCAGAAGCTTAAAGATATTGACTGGGGCCCATGTAGTTCCCCTAATTTCCCTTATCATAAACTTTAAGTTGGATTTTCTTGGGCAGATTCACTTTTTTCTTGAAAATTTTAGTGAAACACAAAGGAACTAACCTACACGTTTGTTAAGCAATATACAATATTCGTGTCCGTGTTGTATACGATATATCAACTCGAGGCGTACCACTCATACTGTATATATTACTTACTGTACAAAGATATAAGCGGCCGATTTATATTCCTTAAATATAAACTTGATTTTTATTCTCCATGTTTGGTAGGTCAAGCAAGAGTACAAAGAGCCGCCTCCCTCGCCAATCCTGTATAAGATGGCCCTTGGTCTTGGTTATCTAGAACTACCACAAGGTACAGGCTAAATCTTCTCTAGAACCGTACAAAACAAACCCTCAACAGCAGGGCATTGCTTACTATCAATCACGTGACTTTTTGGAGTTGACTGGGGGGCAAACAAGCGGTTGACTGGGGTCAAAACATATCAAAATAAGTCCTCAAACTATTGTATCTGACTATTTTCACGACATCAAACCAGAAAACAAGAGATCAAAACAACCTCCAGGATTCTGCAAGCCAACAAAAAAGAGCTATTACCGGAAGTGACGTCTATTGATAGCAACCTATTTGTAGAGCACATGCAGCAAAACCATGAAATAAAAACAAAAGTTGATACTGACTAAATGATGGGTTGCAAGCATTCCCAAGAGAGTCAAAAGACAAAAACATGGCGGCCATTGTGGTACCGTTATCAACGGTGGCTAATGAGAAATCTTTTGTTGAATGGTACCAACATGGCCGTGATGACGTAACGTGCAATCGAAGAATAGTACTATTTAGTGAGTAATAGTTGCTATCTCTCAACCAAAACATTCATCACCAAAAAAAACAAATAGTCTCTTGTGTATTTGTCTTTTTATTATCTCAAATATTTTATATTAATGTATGTTATATATCATAGTTTTGATCTCCTTTTTACAGTTGATATTCCTGGGGGAAAACTAGTACAGAAGCTTATGGACACCAAGAATGTATATATCATGGATTGCTTCACTGAAATATTCGTATGGTATGTAGATAGAGATTACTTCATGGAAAGTGCACACATACTGTTTTTATTCACGAGTTGTGAAGTATCATAAAACAAAACTAGAAAGTCTAGAATTTTTTTGTTTTACGATTACGATTCTCACGCCAGTATAAATGAATCTTTATAGAAAGAACGGCTGGTGCGCACGGCTATTGCGTAACCTTTCACCAATTTGTTCAATCTCGTATCCAGAGCCTGCATTTCTCCTGGCCTGCAGCGAAGAACGAGGGCTCTGGCATAATCCATTTTTTGAGACCAGGATTTCTTGGACTTCCGGTTCAAGAGCGCATGCGTTCAAAGACTTGCCAAAATTTAAAAATATTCTTGATCTTTACTTTGAATTTTTCTTCGATTTTTGCTTTGATTTAATTTTTAATTTGATTATTTTGATCGGTTATATATCTCTTTTTCGAAAATTGCGCATGCGCCAAAAAATAGATTATGCCAGAGCCCTCGTTCTTCGCTGCAGGCCAGAAGAAACGCAGGCTCTGGGTACGAGATTGCAATTTGTTCTATTTCTCCTTTTTTTCAACCAACATGGCTGCCGCGTAAGAGTCTTTCTTGCCAAGATACAACGTGGTCTAGCGCGCAAAATGCACCATATCTTTCTAACTTTTTTAATGGATTAATATTAATTAGGATTGGACGCAAATCAGCCCGTCTTGTTAGAGCTGCAGCCATGAAGCTTGCTTTGGAGATCAACTCAATGATAGACAGACCATCATTCGCCATGGTCACCAGGACCTTACAAGGGTAGGTCTTAAGTAATCACGGCTAAAGATGAAGGTTGACAAACTGACAACGTCCGACGTACAACAGTCATTTCACCGGTTACATACACCTAATCGAAAAATGGCGACCAATAAGCCTTTTCATAGTTTAAGAATCGATTCCACTGCGCATGCGATTTTATCCCGAATTTCTCACCTTCTTTTGTCTAAACCTTCTTTTGTTCTTAATTAAACAAAAGAAGGTTATAAATTGGGGATAAAATCGCATGCGCAGTGGAATCGTTTCTTAAACTATGAAAAGGCTTATTTGAACAACTATTGTTCTGCACTGACTAGCGACTGACTATCCTCTCATACATGTGAAAACGCTTTTGTGTTTCCACGTGAACACGAGGCTAGTCAGTCACTGGTTGGTGTAGAACTATAGTTATTCAAATTAGAACATGCGCAATAGGTAAATTACGAGCCTTGTATGAAACGACTGAAGAAGAGGGCCAATGGGCCTTTCACAACTTCAAGTCGCGTAAAAAATGAGTCAGCTCAACTAGAAACCGTGGACAGCTGTTTCGGCCTGTATTGGACCTAGTTATTCAAATTGTTTGGCATATTTCGATTAGGTGCATTGACTAGTCGCATGTTGATCAGTCCCATTGAGCAGCTCTTAATTTTAACTGTAGCAATGATTTTTTCCTATATAATCGCACACTTGACTGCAACAAGTTGATTCAGTTCATGAAGCTATTTATTTTATATAAAGGCTTGGCACCATTCCGTGCCTGCGCCCATAATACAGCTTGGGCTGTCTGTGGTTAGATGGCAGAACAATAAAATCCCTTTGCTCTTGGGAATTGAATTCTTACTTATGTAAAACGACTGTATCGTTCCTACCGTCCAACATGGATGCCGTCACGTGATGGTGCAAAACCTCTTTATACTTTTTACACTATTCATATCTCCAAAACTTAATGACGCTTCCTTATTGACATTGCCCCCCCCCCCCCCCCCCCCCCCCCCCCCCCCTCCCCACTCATCAGAAAACTATCTAATATTAATAACAGTGCTGANCCCCCCCCCCCCCCCCCCATGCTTGCGCACTAATCAGAAAACTATCTAATATTAATAACAGTGCTGAGTCGCAACTCTTCAAGTCCAAGTTCATTGGCTGGGATGATGTTCTAGCGATAGACTACACACGATCAGCCGAGACTGTATCCAATCTGGCCAAGAAACTTGGAACAACGGTAGGGGTGTAATTTCAATAGAGAAATTTAGTTTCAAGACGCGAACGTCAAAAGACGACGGCGCGACCGCATATTTTCGTGCGCGCGCCGTCCTCAACGTAGTTGGCGTCCTGGGCCCGGTTGTACGAAACCTGGATAGCGCTATCCGACGGGTAAATCTTATCCAGTGGATCAATTTATTGGAAAACAGCAGCGACGTATCTACTGGATAAGGATTTATCCGCCGCCGGATAGCGCTATATTCACCCTTTGTACAAACGGGCCCTGGTCAGGACGTAAAAATGCTGCAAATGGCGTCCTGTTGAGGACGTCAACCACGTTGAGGACGGCGCGCGCACGAAAAAATGCGCTCGCGCCGTCGTATTTTGACGTTTGCTTCTTGATGCTAAATCGCTCTAATATCAAAAATACGCGTGCGTGCGCACCCGATATTACTCAGAGTGGTTTAGTTGTTTACCCCTCGCCTCTCACCACTGTTGTACGGGTTCGAGCCCTGGCTCAGACTGGATATGTGAGTTAAGTTTTGTATGTATTAATTATAGAATGTGGCAATAGTGCGTGTTGGGGGTACCTCACGGAACAACCCCTTACGGGGATTGGGTTGTAAAATATAAGTTTTAAGTTTAAAGTAGTTATATATAACTCGGCCTGACTTGTTTCTTATGCGAATCTCTACAGAATATCACTAATAAGCAAGCACAGGAAAAGCTCAAGAAGACTGCAAAGGTAAGATTTTAAGATTTCAATAGCTGAGTGGATGCGAGTAGAGTTGCTTGTTGGTTCTCTCCTGCGTTTGAGTATTCATTCTCCATGTTCTTTCCTTCCAAAAAAAAAATCAACTTGCTTGGTGAAGGTTTCGTTGCATCTTTCATGTTGCTAACGAAGCTTGAAATGTATTATATTATGTAAATAATATAAAAGAAAGAAAAGCATGAGAAAATGTATCAGAATAACGTACTGGCGTGCTGGTGGTATTCACATTATTCCCATAGTTAAATTCGGGCTTGGTATGCAACATGTTTATTTATTTATTAGCTTTTCCCATGAGGGAAGGAAGACCAAAACAGCTTTTTGCCAATTACAGTAGGCCCTGTAGAGTTTAGCACGGGCACCGAAGGTGGTCGTCATCAGCGTCTTTAGTGGGTCTTTTACGTCCGCCTTATACAGGGTTATATAGTGAAGAGAGACGAGGCCTACAGTTTTAAGTCCTTGTCCGAGAAGACTTGAAGGTCTAACCATTTGTAGGCGTAATTACAAAGGCAGCACCTTCTCAGTTTTTTTAAGACCCTGTTTGTTGGTTCGGCCAAGGCTTGAATCACGACCTTCCGCACAACAGACCGACGCTCTTACCAACTGAACTAAACAAACGGAGCTACTCGTATGACGGTTAATGTAACACAACCTTCGCCAACCTATTTTCATAGCTGTATACGGAGTTTGGTAAAAGTAAGCATAATTTGCTCTGTTTATATTTCAGGTCGATCTGTCAGCGCTGTTTACTACTCGTCAACAACCTATTCCAGATGAAGAACAGGTAATCTACGACATCTTTGGAAAATATAACAACAGGCCTCTAAAGCTTGGGTCTAGAATTTCACCATTTCGAATCAGGTGTCGCTCCTCTGGCTGAATTTCACACTTTCCTGAAATTTAACGTCCAGTTTCAAGGGGATTTGGGAAAAGTTAGCTTAACAAACAAGTATTTGAAAAGTCCTTGATTACATTCTTTTCAAATTCTAGAAACACTTAGTAACGGAATGGAACGAGGATCTGGATGGCATGGAATGCTTCGTCCTTGAAGGGAAAAAGTTTGTACGACTACCAGAAGAGGAGATAGGTAAGAAAGTCAAACAGTATCTACTGAGTAAGGAAAAGGGAATTCGTTTGCTTTGGGAATTGATGCCAGAGCCCTCTTGATTACTACAATGTTATGTGAGAATGAAGGGGAACAACTGGTGTTCCACACGGATCAGTTCTCGGCCCATTACATTTTTATTCTCTTAAATGAATTCAAAAACTGTCAAATCAAGCTAACTAGATATCCACTCATGTTTTTACGTAATGCACCAAAACTGTTGTACCACAAGGATCGGTTTTCGGCCCTCTTCACCTTTCGTTCTGACGGTTTTTATTGCTTTTTTTGTAGGTCATTTTTATAGCGGAGATTGTTACGTTTTTCTTTGTCGATACTGGGTGCCTGTTGAAGCCCCTGAAGATAATGAAGATGACGAAACCGATGATGAACCGGTCGAACAGGAAGAAGACTTCCAGTGTGTCGTGTATTTCTGGCAGGTGAGACTCAGCAAGGGTTAGGACTTGCAAAAGTACCCAGCTGACTAAAAAAAAATGTTAGCCAATCAGAATCGAGAAAATTTGCATAACTGAGGTGCCACTTTTCCTAACTTTTACTCAACAAGCAGTGAAATAACCTTGAAGAACCTTGATATAATCCATATTGTCGTTTTAACACTAGGGACGCGATGCCAATCAGATGGGCTGGTTAACGTTCACATTCAGGTAAACCAATTAGTACAAATATTTTTCTTGATCCATTGAATAGAATAGTACCCTTCACAGTTCCCTGCGCCATCTTGAAAGGTAGGCGTGCCTTTGCATCGAAGTTAGACGAACGGTGACCTTGCAATAAAAGAGACGTGAATAATTGTCCAAGGTGTTAAAAAGGTCTCTATCATTGCACGCTCACCGTTCGTCTCGTTTCGATGCAAAGGCACGGCTACCTTTCAAGATGGCGCAGGGAACTGTAAAAGGGAATATTCTTTCATTTTTTAGTCTCTTGGAAAGGGCTGTTCTATCCGTATAATTATAAAATCAGTTTCTTTTCTCATCTCTGATTTTACTTCTTTTTGATCAAGATTTTTTCTCTTAGCCTGCAGAAAAAATTCGAGTCCTTATTTGGAGAGAAGCTAGAAGTTGTCAAGACACAGCAGGTAAGTTGACTTTTGTTTTGAGAAAATAAAAATCTCGCAGAAAGACCGTGCCGTGGCGTGACCGTGACGTGACGTGAGCGTGTCGTGACCGAGACCGTTACATCGCCGTGGCAGAACATCCTTATTGGATCAGCGGTAGCCAGGCGGGCTGTATTGTTTCTTCGGATCCTTCTTTCCATTCCGTGCCGTGACCGCGTGCTTGACGACGCAGTGTAAAAACATCTGATTGGATAAGAATTTGCCATCATCCTACACGTTAAACACGTCAGTAGGCCTGGGCTACCTGTGGTGATATCTATGTATGCAAGACATAATAACTTAAGTTCTCTATCTGTTTTATTCCAGCAACAAGAAAATCCCAAATTCATGGCTCATTTCAAGGGCAAGTTCATAATCCACTCTGTAAGTAGAACATAGACGTTATGTTGGCCTGACTTAAATCAGCCCAGACGATGATAAATTTACTGTTTCAGAATCCGCTTAATAGACCTTTTCGACCACGTGTTATTTGTTTGAGTTGTATCAATATCTATGTGTCTTCCCATGCATAACTGTTGAACAAAGAAATGATACTGTAGGGAATGACACGTGGTCTGAAGTGGGAATACATTACTCCCAAGCCGAAAAAGTTTATAGAACGTAATGTTTTCCCATTTCGGACCACGTGTCATTGTCCCGAGAATATAATTCTTTGTTTGAGTTGTAACCATATTCATGTTTCTTCTAATGCGCAACCGTTAAACGAATAAATGATACTCTACGTAATGACACGTGGTCTGAAATGGGAAAACATTACGCCCAAGCCAAAACGGCCTATGGGACGTAATATCCCATTTCAGGCGTGTCATTCCCTTGAGTATCATTTCTTTGTTTATCGGTTGCGCATTAGAAGACACATGAATATGGATACAACTTAGAAAAAGAATCTTATTTTTAAAAGAATGACACATGGTCTGCAATGTGGAAATATTACTTGAAAGTTCGTTGACCCATCCCTATGTTTCCAGGGCAAAAGAAAGCAAGTCCTACCGCCAGACCAGAAACCAAAACCAGAATTATACCACATTCGATCAAATGGAGGCATTCTCGCCAAACGGGTTATACAGGTATGTAAACTCGTGTCCGAAAATAGACCCGTTTGGAAATTCCAAATAACCGCTGTGTTCCTTGATTACAGACTCATTTACACAAGGTTAGCCTCGTATCAGTGTCTAAATATTCACAAATACCAACGGTAAAGTAAACAATGTACGACTTGAACAATACAAACATTTTGGAATTCCACTGACCTTCACTGGAACACATGAATATTCTACACAAAGTTGAGGCTAACCCTGAGCAACAGAGAACTCGAATCTGGAGTATTGAATTCAATCAAGCACTCTCACCTTTTTGTCGTTTGTGCCATACATCCTCACTTAGGGCATCATAGAGATTATTGCTTAAAATGCCCATGCGCAAACGTAGGGGCGCCTCTCTTGAGCATGCGCAGTTGATAACTGTAACGTAGACATTTAATGAGGATCGTGTAGCTGTAGTGCACTCTTCTCTCACCTCTGGAGTCTGTGGGGTCTATACAACTCTTGCAGCACGTCGGCATGCAGCTCAATTTGGAGGACATAACAATAGGTTTCCAATTCACAGGAGATTAAAATCCTTTTGTTTTGTCCTCCAAATTGAGCTGCTTTGACATCACGTTCAAGGGGGGCTATTCCTGGGCTCGGCATCACATGTGAGGAGAGTTTGATAGGTGTCTCAAGGCCATAGTTGCTTCTCAAGAAACTATTTGATTTTGTAAACAATACTAAACAAAAGCGCAACTAATACTCTTGCTTTTTTGGTCAGATTGAAGCTAATGGGTCGCTATTGAACTCCGAGTTCTGGTAAGTCAGTCTAGTATCAGAGGAGGAATTTAACACCGATCGTGCGAACCTGCAACGTTACTGGCAAATGTTTAATGTAAACTAGGCCGCTTTTAGGTAATGATTTTCTATTTTAGACCACGTGTTATTCCCTAGAGTATCATTTCTTTGTTTAATGGTTGCACATGCGAAAACTCAAACAAAGAATCTTAGTCTCAAGAGAATAACATGTGTCTGAAACGGGAAAACATTACACCCAAGTCGAAAGGTCTATTCACTTTTGCATAAGATCTTATCTTCGCTGAGCATCAACAATCTTATTATCAGGAGAATGACACGTGGACTGAAATTAGAGAGCATTAGAGGTCTATTGCCTTGTGTATAGGCTCACAAAATGTATAATGATAATGTGTACCTTATTAAGATCTTATCTTCTTTTTACAGTTACATCCTAAAAGTTCCCTTTGAGAATTACGCCGAGGATGGCATCATATATGTCTGGATAGGCTCGTAAGTATACCTTAAAACAGGAACCCTTACCCCAGATAGGTAGTCCCCAGGATGCTATAGCGTACCTACTTCACTACAGACTTATTTGTACATGGATAACTCCCACTCCCCCTTCTTAAAATAAGTGTTCCCTTAGATTGATTTGGTTTTTATTTTTTAATATTTATAATAATTTCTTTATATAGTAAGGTCAACGAAGCCGATGCTGAACATGCTAAAGAACTTGGAAAAGAAATCTGGGATGTAAGTATAGTCGTGAGGAAGAGAGAGAGGGAAAGGAAAAGTAGGGGACGAGGATGGAAAGAGAAAAATAGAACTGTCAACACCAGCAATGTATACGTTTTTTAAGGAATGCTGATTTTTTGTTTGTTTGTTTGTTTTGTTTT
>NW_022258195.1:17053-29662 GCF_009602425.1 Actinia tenebrosa
CATGTTTGTTCAGTAATTAATTCAATGATCTAGATAAATATTTACATATTGGTAGTTGACACCTTTCACAGGTTTGAAAATTATYTTCTGTTAGTGTGTATGTGTGTTTGGTTTCGTTTTCTCAAAGATAAATTTCATTTAAATAAGGGTGAGGCTTTAGTCATCAGAAGCATCACGAATTGCATTGGCAACTCAGGATGTATAGTTGGTAAGAAGCGACAAGTACTCTCGTCAGGCATGAATGATAATCGGCCATWACTGACAAATAAAACACTTAAGGAGTCTTTTAGCATGAACGTACATCGATTATGAAGAGGATACGGATCATTTGGATTATGATATACAATAGATGTATATAATAGCGTTTTAATAGTTTTTTCTATATCTAATCATTATYTAACCATTACTTAACCAGGATTTTTGGATCGTAAGAGCCTAGAATGACGAACCATTATATATTAAAATCTGTGTTGCAAACCTCTGCTTATTTGCAGATCATATATTTGTAAGCGATATGTAGGGTTTTATTAAAGTAGTTCATAAAAACYGAGAATGAGTAACGATAAAGATATCCGTGTGGGTTTGAGAAAKTAGATTTTTAGTCACCATGTAGGTTGTTGTTTTGCTAAGAGGAAATTGTTATGTTAATCACGTCTGTTTTTGTTCAAATTTAATTGTCTTCTTTTTACTGGYTGAAGAACATTGTAAAGCTGCAGGTAGACTAATAAAGCCAAGGATTAAGCATACATATATGTAATAAGTTATTTGTCTCCAATCAGGTATATCTAACACCTTTGATCATTCACCTGGAATGTTGAAATATTTTTTTAGTTTCCTGAACTTTCTTTACTATTCTTTAGGCTAWTAAAACATTCTTGCAAAAACAAATATATAAAGAAACGAGGGATATTTAAAATAACATTTTTWAACAGTTTTAAACACAGTTTTTTAGTCATCCAGGCACTGGTTTGAATCTTTGTGACTCTTGAATAAGAAGGCTGTTTTCTCTGCATTATCGATATTTCTCATTATCAATATCTTCCAACTATATTTTATGATTGCGTTACGAAAATTCTAGAATTTGGTTCTATTCTCAAAACAAATTTATTAACAATTCATCGATAATGGAATATTAACTTTTCATGTACACTGAAAAATGGCCATGGTTCACGGTTAATCCCAGACTATCTAATCATTTGTGAAGGGATCTTTTAAACCGATCACAATAGTATATATAGCAAAACGAAGAATTTTGAAGGAATAGCAAGAAGTAGACTTACTTTCGATACTAATTCTTTGTGAAAAGCACATCAGACTAGACATTTGGTCCCAGAATTGAACCTCCATTTTCTAATTGACGACTAATGCAAGCTTCGAAACAAATATAGAAATAGTCGAATACAAATTAGCAGCAGTAGTAGTACTGAGCAGTAGTATAGCAGTAATTACTAGACTCTTTATTTCAAGATGGCAATACATAATTTACTTTTAGCCCTTAGATAAAACATTTGCCACAATTAAAATGTGTCTCTATTCAATACACTCTATTGCAGCACAGAAACGTTGTAGTATACATTATAAAAATATCTAAAGAGATGCAAAACTTAAACTGAAAAGTCCATAGAAATATGACCGACTGAGTACCAGCAGGGTGTATGTCCTTAAAGATTTGCTTTTGGTTTCTCAACTTAGYTTATGTAAATATTTTTTCAGTTGGTTTCTTGATAATGATGATAGGATGTCATCGAAACGTCGAAATTTATCTGCGTTAGTTTTTCTGATTAATTCAATAACAAAAGTCAATCTTATAAAGTATATTTGTTGTTAATGTATAGTGTGAGAACAATTTGGATCAAGAGTCGCTTATGTAGTACGACAATTGAAGGTATTTACGGAATGTCTGATTGTTAAGCAACAGCCTGTAAAAATAAGATTTACAAGAAGATTTGAAAATGTAGGAGTCTAGACGTCAACCATGAAATACAAACGTGATTCGCAAGGAAACATGAAATAATCTCGATTCAATTCATAAGCTGAATTTACTGATAACTTTTATATTGGACTTGATATGGATCAAGTATTTTAAGTTTAGCTTTGAAATTCTTTGGATATTTGCAGTATCCCACTGTCACACTGAAATAATCAACCAATATGGTATGGGTATTCATGTTTTCCAACCTGCCCGGAGGCATTCATATATAGAAGCTTCTAGTTCAGTGTTCATGATCATTATGATATTTCTATATATAATTTAGGTTATTTCTATTTTTATGGGCTCATTGCATAATCAGTGCAAAGGATCGAACAGTATACTAGTCTGAGTTATCAGGAAATCGACGTTTTCGGAACATTAATTTTCTAGAAAGTGAAAGGACAAAAAAAAAAAAATTTGATTATGCAAAACTGATGTCAAGATACATGCAAAAAAAGTGGAAGCCGTGTGTGATCCTGATTGGGCTACCTRTGCTTCATGCAGCACGCGTGAACTAAAACTTCGGCAAAAGCCACTAGCATTTAAAGTGGCAGTTAATCAGGGGCCGCGGAGGGGTTGGGGCAGTGGGGCGGGCAACAGCCCTCTCACATTTTCCCTTTTCCTATACTAGTCTCTTATATTTCCCTTCCTTAGCCTACTCACTTTTATTGAGCTGTTTCAATAATGTAATAAAAATGGAAATTGCTACCAGGTCACGAGGACTTTTTGTTAATTATTCCCGTACAGTGGAGAAGCGGTTGTTCAGTGGTCAAGGCAGATTCTTAAAAACATCCAAAAGAGAAAATGAAAGCTAACCAACAAAAAGTTACGACTCATAAAATCAAATTCTCTACGTTAATTGTTTTGTGCTGTTTCACACAAAAATCGCTGCCGTTTTTGAAATAAAAAATGAAAAAAGAAACTAAGGGAGGAGGTGGAGTGTTGAAAGTTTCAAATGGTTTAATCACTTCCTGAGTAACATTACTGTAATTATTAAAATTAAATCGTCAATGTTATTGTTCTCTTTCTTATACAGTACCGACCACGTTAACCAGTCCAAACTTTAACCAAAGTACTGTCACTATTAACGAAACACAGACTGCACAGCTTGAATGTACTGCAACTGGTCACCCTACACCCAGTATTAACTGGACAAGAGATGGAGTGATCGTTGGCACAGGAAGCCCATACACTACACCAGCAGTTACATCCAACGATGACAAGGCGTGTTATACGTGTGTAGCTTATAATGGAGTCCTTGATGCCAAGACGGCTAACTTCTGTCTAAACGTTCAATGTAAGTATGGAACTTCTTAAGGCCAACTATCAAACTAACCAATCAATTTTGTATAAAGATGATGGCTAGTAAACACTAGCGTGGACTTCGTCGCTGTTTCTAATGAAACAGTTATCGTAGATTGATAAGTTTCACACCGTGGTGAAAATAGGAACTGACGTTTCGGACGTTAGCCCTTTGTCGGAGTCATTTTGGAATTTTCTTTTTTCTTTCTTGTTTCAATACTGAATTTATTTTTCTTATTTCTTATTCCTTGTTTGTTTGTGATGAATGCACAATTTCATGTAAAAATAAAATTTCGTCTTCTGCACAAATTTTCTGATTGAATTGCACTTACTATCAAGATCAAACTTTGATAATTTTCATTTCTAGATAAACCAAAAAACGCAACAGTTTTGAGTGACAGATCAACAGTTTGCCAGAATGATAAAGTGAATCTGTCCTGTACATCAGGACCAGCCAACCCAGTAACCAGCAGTTACGAATTTTACGATAATGATGTTCTTATTGGAACCAGTGCATCCAACGTTTATGAAACTACAGCTACTGCAGGCTTACCATCTGTAAACAAGTTTGTTTGTGTACCAAGAAATCTTCTGGGACCCTCCTTGAAAAATGGAAGCGTGGAAGTTACTGCAAAAGGTAGTTTTATAATATCACTCTTAATTTCCGAAGAACGGATAGTCGCAAAAAGCCCGACGAGCAAAAAACGTAGTGTTTAGATTGCTAAGTTGACCCATGTCTATTGTACATTTGATTTTTGACAAACTTTAGTTTTGTATCAATTGTCGATTTTTTTGCAGCTGCTTCCACGGAGATAACACTTGGAGAAATCTTTACTGCAGACATAAATGCAAATCTTATTAAATCAATATTTTGGGCTTGTAATCTATCTACTGAAATATTTTGATCTTACTTGAGCTAATGCTTTCTATTGATATTCGAGCTTCCAAATATGTTACACGAAAGGGACTTCTGATGCTATCATATTGTGCTTTAAACAAGACGGCTATAAATAGCTGATTATCTTCTAGCTATAGCTTTAATGACCAGATTCATTATTCATCCACTTTTAGTAGCGTGTTTTTTTAAATATTATTTTATTGTTCACATTTTTAGTGGCGCCAGCTATAGTTACGTCACCTGTCTCCACAACTCTAGCGGAGGGAAGTTCTTTAACACTCTTTTGCAATGCCTCTGGAGTACCTGCACCTAATATCACGTGGACCAAGGTTGGTGGAGGCATTGTTGGCAGTACTGAGACATTTACCATAAGTGGCGTCACGAGAGGAGACGAAGGGTTCTACAGATGCACAGCAAGCAACGGCGACGAGTGCAGCAATGTCACTGCTGACGCAAATGTTGTCGTAAACTGTAAGTCTTTCTATACAATTGTTTATTACATGATATAAAAATATTTATATAAAATAGATTTTACCTGAAAATTGCTTTATCAAAGGGAGGAATCAATCTAATTTTTAAACAATGAAAACGGTGTGCACTCTGTTATTGCTGTTGTAAGTGATATTTATTATAGCGTAGATTAATGGCTTTATAATTGATGAGCTTTGTTTTCTGTTTTAACTAGTGACAATTATTTCAATCCTTGTTTTGCTTTTAGAGGAGATTTGGGGCTGCACTTGCATGCAAACATTGCACTAAATTGTAACTTTACCTCTTTCTTTACTTGCTCCATGGATTTAGTAAATCCTTGTAGATTCCTTTATTGCCTCAACATGATTTTGTAGAGCAAGCTTTAGTTGAAAGAATTGAGAGTAAAGCATAGCACCTCACTCAGTATAGTATGTCAAACCACCCAACCATTCTCACAGAGCATATGTACTATTTCAATGCTCTATATAACCAATGAAAGCCACTTAATTTGATTCGATTTCTACTATGGCTTTGTTTGCACCGGCACATATTCTTCAGTTTCACTGATTAAGAAAAGCTTATTGTAGGTTTAGCGCCTCTAACCAATAAGAGCTACAAACAGATAAGCAACAAATATTAGGTATCTTGAAACATAGACGTGTTTTGGTTGTAAGTCCAAGCTTTTATATAAGGAAATAATAGAGAATTAGTTTAGTCCACACCCTTCTCTAAATATTGTAGTCATGGTCTTCAACATGTTCTATTCACTGAACTCATCTACCTTTTAATTTTTTTCTTCTTTATAGCATGGTCATGATGCATAGCATAGTTGTTTAAAATTCTAGTCAAATATGCATCGAATTTATTCAGTTTTTAGATCTGATTTTCAAAGAATTCTTCAACTCCTCAAGTAAGGCGGAAGGGAGCGTTGTTGGGCGTAAAACGAACTGAACAACTATGAAAGGCAATAAATATTTGATTTCACCAGAGACTCTCATCTGCGCATCTCATTAAATAATTCTTACAAATTTTTCCTTGTCGGCTTCAGTCATATTTTGATATTCAGTTTTTGAAGATCAATATTTCATCTTCTTTGCATAAAAATTGTCACATTCTTTCGACCTTGGTTTTACATGGAATAAGTGCACAAATGAAATCATCCGTCAGATTTGAGTAATCGATCCAAACATTCTTCGCTGGAATTCGAAATGCACGTTTTAAAATTTCATTTTGATATTCATCATCTCATTGTACATGTTAGACCTTACACTAGATGCTCGTTACAGTGACGCAATGAAAGTTTTCGATAAAAACCCAAGGTACGTCTAGAGTGGAGATCCATTTCTTTACTTCACTATTCTCGTTTTCATCTCAAAGCACTATAGGAATAGTTTTCTTCACCTTCATGTAAAGTTAAAGTAAGATTAATATCTAATTTGCAAGCCTTTACACATCGACATTTCAATAAGCCCTTTAAAGCACTAAAGTTAAGAGCAATTAAAATGGCAAGATAATACTTTAATTCTCTTTTCGGTTAGAAATATCTACAATTACCAAACTTTGGGGAAGTTATATTTGTTTTAATCCGGATTTAAATTAATTATTTTCAGATCCACCAGAAAGTACTAGTATAACAACAAATAACAGTGATAACACTTTCCTAAAAGGGAACAGTGTAAGACTATCATGTGCGTCAACATCAAAACCACAATCGTGCAACGTGACGTTTTACCATGGCAACACTGTTATTCAAAGCTACTATGACAAGACATGTGCAGGAGCAGATGCTGCTAGTCACGTGATACACAGTATTGATGGTTGTAACCTGGAAGAGTATTCATGCAAAGCTGAAAACCAGTACGGGCAACAAGAGGCTAAAATCAACCTGACAATAAATGGTAAGGAAGACAAAAGCCTCAGTTCGTAATAAACCATACTGGAGTATTTCACTGACAATTGTACTTCTTGACAACTTAAATTGAAGACTTAAATTATAATTGTTAGTGTTCAATGAATTGAATTGATTTTGTGCATCCCATTTCAGTTCCTGCAACAATCAACATTTCACCTGCAGCTGACGTTGTTCTAATAGAAGGAGATGCTTTGCAGCTTAATTGCACTGCTACAGGTTGCCCCACTCCAAATATTACATGGACAAAGACAGAAAATAGTGCATCTTTAGCACTTGTGAATGGCTTCTTTTTGTCTCATAGTATTAACAGCTTAAGCAAATCAGACACTGGCCATTATAAGTGCTTTGTAGACAATGGAGTTGCAGGAAGTCCTTTGGATAGAACAATACATGTAAATGTCACATGTAAGTATAATATGTTTGAAATACCGCCATATTGACAAGCACTTTCCATCCTGCCATCCCCCCACCAAGCACCCAGCACCCACAAATCTCGTCATAGAGTTATTTGAAGTTTGATACAAACTTAACAAAGTGTTAACAAAATATTTCTCGTTCTAGACAAACCAGAACTCACAAATCTGACCAGCACAAAGACTGAGGCCTGCCTGAACGACTCAGTTGAGTTACAATGTACAACAAATGCCAACCCACCAGCACATGAATATCGCTTCTACTTGAATGATCAGCTTGTACATACCAGCATGTCTGGAGTCTATCAGTTGAATGTTCCWCAAGCAGGYAATAACACATACAAGTGTGAACCAAATAACACTGTTGGAGCTGGACAGAATGCATCGGTGACCATTGCCACAAAAGGTATTCGACAATTCTTTAACTCCTTCAATGTACTGTTTTTAGTTTAGTTTATTGAATAGTAAGGATTAGCCAAAAGCTGTGCTTTATAAGTGAACGGAGCACAGTGATGACGCCAACTGCGGCCGTGAAGTACTGCTAGATCCTGCAACCTGCTTTCTTTTTGTGTAAATAAATTCAATACCAAAATAAAAGTAGTAACTCTATAATAAAACGAATAAAACTGCTTGCTCCGTTTAGTAATAAAGCACTTAGGAAGCGCCGTAAGCACTCAACAAGTGTGAGAAGCACTCGCATACGACTTTTGTTTCTTCTTACATTCTATTCTTCCTTACACCACTTCCTGTGTGCTTCATTACTTAACGGAGCACGGAAAAAGCTGTTGTACTTGTTAAATAAAGAATTTAATTATTTATTGCATTAACTTAATTTTATTGTTTTTTTCGTATTCTACTTTCAAATAATTTCAGCTCCTCCACTGATAACGTTTTCAACACCAAACCAGACTGTGGTAGAAGGAGACAGAGTGGTTCTTATGTGCAATGTAACGGGTAGTGATCCAATGAACGTGACTTGGAGTAAAGTTAGTGGTTCATCATATCCTGAAAGTTCTAGTCACACCTTCACAAGTATTGTACGTGGAGACGAGGCTACGTACCAATGTACAGCACACAATGGAAATGAGTGTCCTGCAGCAACTGCTCGATCAGCCATCACTGTCACGTGTAAGGAATTTTATTTAAGTTATTAGAGTTTTGTACTTTGCATTTTAACAAAGTTTTATAAATTATCTAGACGATAAATGTCGACAGTAATGTTAGTATATATATATTATATCACACAAAGCGTAAATAGCTAACAAATGCTAGATCGCATGTTATGAAGTAAGCTGAAGATCAATTGAGTAATATCTTAATATTTATAACAGTGCATAATCGAACCATAAAAGCCGTGTTTAAACTGCGGAGGAGCTTGGTAGTATGTTGAAGCTTGATTTGCCTTTTCTTAGTTCAAAGTGTAAAAAAAAAAAAGAAAAAAAAAAAACCCAAAATGGTTGGATGAATAATCGGAGTTCTATTTTAGAAATTTTCCAATTCAGCTTATGCGGTATGGTCAGTTGTACCAAGTTTATTAAGTCTAATCTTAAGTTTATTACGAAAAAATGGATCATTATACGCATAAAAGAGTATAAGAGTTTAAAAACCTTTGTAAAAGAAAGGAAGAATGCATACACCAAACACACATCGACATGGTTATCTCGGTTTCTTCATTTACTACTGGTTTCAACCACGCTACATGTACAAGGCTACTTGATTTGAATGTTAAACTGATAACCTTTACAATAATACTAGAGAAAGTGTACGAATGCAGACTGAAGCTGAATTACGAGATTTTTTTGAACAACTATCTTATCCTTGCAAAAGGTGGGTTTGAAATTGAGATATGGCTAATCATTTTACCGACACAAAAAAGCATACATTAACGAGCAACTTAAACTAGACCACTTTAATATGTGTGCTAAACTAAAAATGCTAGCAACATTTAAAACAGTGACGTCCATCTTCTGTAATAAGCTAATAAATCAAATGGAGAGAATCAACATCAATAGTATCACTATGTAATGACATTCTTTGTAAGCTATAACTACTTATTAATGCTCAGTAGCTGATACACTATTTTTAACCCCATATAACCCTAATAAGAAACCACTCATTTTTTTTGTCTGTAAGTCGTTATACTTTCTTTTCAAATGATGTTGTTTTGCTTTGGCTCACTCGGGTTTCGACATTGATTTTGTTGTTGTTGTTATTCTTAAAATTGCAAATGAATGTTTACAATATATGCCATCTAGCTGCTATGCCATTTCCCTGCATTTTTCTCTTTTTATTTAGACAAACCCGAAAGTACTAATTGCTTTACAAACAAAAGCAGCAACGTATTTGTGCAAGGAGAAACAGTTAACTTGACCTGTCAGTCATCAGCAAAACCCGCCCAATGTAACGTGCTGTTTTATCAAGGAAATACGTTACTGGCTAACAAGTCAAGTGCCATGTGTTCAGCAAGTCATTTGCTAACCAACATCCAAGGATGCAATGGCGAGAGGCTTTCGTTTAAGGTTCAAAACGTTGCAGGGACTGGTAAAACAGTTGATATTAACATTACTGTGCAAGGTAAGATATATGTATATATATCTGGCAAAGGATTTCAAAATAAACTTTAAGAAAATAACGCTAAACATTCAGTGACTATCAAAGCTAAACATTCAGAGTATCATCAATAATAAGAATTGAATGTAATTTGTTTTATCAATTCATCTCTGTGTTGTTTACTAATTTACAGCACTTCCTAATCACACATGCCAAATCGTACTTTTTTTCTGGCTCGAAAAAGAAAGTTTTGTTAGACGTCAATCAAAGTGTTTCCAAGGCATTGTCTGACTTTGATTTATATTTAAAAACTAAGTTTGTCGCAATAGCAAATTGTACGATTTCGCTCGTGTGATTGGGAAACACTATAATCAGTAAACAAAAAAAGGTTTTAAGCGTCTTGCCAGTGATGAAATTTGCCATTTATTCCTTAGAACAGGGGAAAACATAGCATTTGTAAAAAAAGAGAAGACTGGCTGGACAAACGGATATGTTTTCTAATGTTTGCTACTTTGCCTTTTTTTGTGTGTACAGTTCCGGCAAACATCAGCGTTGTACCGTCCACAGAAACAGTTGTTTTAGAAGAGGGGAAGGCTCTTTCTTTAAATTGCAGTGCCACAGGATGCCCAACTCCAAATATCACATGGWCAAAAGAAGGAAATAGTGCATCTTTAATTCGTGCCAATGGCTTCTTCTTATCTCATGGTTTTAACAGCATAAGCAAAGCGGCTACCGGCAAATATAAGTGCTCCGTAAACAATGGAGTTGTAGGTAGCCCTCTGGAAAAAACAATATACGTCAATGTCACATGTGAGTACAAAACGTTTTTATAAAAAGGACACGCCCAATATTTAAATTCCACTTATTAAGCTATTATTCAACCTAGTCTTATCATGGTAAAGGACCGAATAAAGCTAACCATAGCCAGCATTTGTAACTTTTATTCTGGGAAAAAAACTCACTTTTCTCATAATGGCAGTACACAAAAGATTTATTTGAACATTTGAATCCAAGGAGTAGTTGCAATGTGGTATCTCATCAACGCAGTCAGTTTCTGGCTAACATGGTTTAGTAGGATGGGTCACCATTCAACGTAGTAAGGTCGGACATAGATTTTAAATAACTTCTTATTATATCTTCCATTTTAGACAAACCAGAACTCACGAACCTGACCAGCACAAAGACTGAGGCCTGCCTGAATGACTCAGTTACGTTACAATGTACAACAAATGCCAACCCATCAGCATATGAATATCGCTTCTACTTGAATGATCACCTTGTACATACCAGCATGTCTGGAGTCTATCAGTTGAATGTTCCWCAAGMAGGCAATAACACATACAAGTGTGAACCAAMGAACACTGTTGGAGCTGGACAGAATAAATCGGTGACCATCGCCACAAAAGGTATTCGAAAATTCTTTTACCTCTTTCAATATACTGTTTTTAGTTCAGCATAAAGCATTGTTGCATTCCCCAAATTATATTTTATTGACGTGTTCTACTTTTTTAAAATATTTTTCAGCTCCTCCTAAGATAACGTTTTCAACACCAGACAAAACTGTAGTAGAAGGAGACAGAGTGGTTCTTATGTGCAATGTAACGGGTAGTGATCCAATGAACGTGTCTTGGAGTAAAGTTGGTGGTCCATCATATCCTGAAGGTTCTAGTTACACCTTCACAAGTATCGTACGTGTAGAAGAGGCTACGTACCAATGTACAGCACACAATGGAAATGAGTGTCCTGCAGCAATCGCTCAATCAGCCATCACTGTCACGTGTAAGGATTTTTTACCACTAGTTTCACTTATGATTTTAATCATGATCCATCTGAAATTTAAATTATTATAACGTTATTGAAATTACGCTAAATACATCAGAGAGGCAAAGAAAAAACATACACGAGATTTTTTATTTTATTTTTTGCAAAAAGAAACGATCATTGTCTAATTATTCTTCGGAACAGATCGATATTGCCATCGGAAAATTTCCCCTGTCCGAGTTTACGAGAGAGAGACAAAGGCGGCCCTAAGAGGGATGTTTGAAATGTTTCAATGTTCATTGTTTCTTCATAGCAAGCTCCAAAACAGTTTGAATGTGTTTATTACTAAGATCGATCAACGAGCTTTTATGCTTTATATGATTCATAACATGAAAACAGGTATTTTCAGTAAAGATATTGTCATATTTCAAAACATTAACCCTTGTTGTACTGTAAAACGTTTTACAGTACTATTATATTATTATTTATTGAATTATTAATTAATATATAATTCGTAAGTTATAGTTAAAGTTATTCATTCTGGGATTGAAGTTATGTAAAGAATAGCCGAATCGTAATATTTTGTATTTACCATGATTTCCAAACGCAAATCTTAAAACTCTAAAGATTCTATTATAGTTTAACACGTTTTCGTATTGGTTAAAATATCTCGTATATATGCCATTTAATTAACTACACTGCACTGTTGTKAATTGCATGCTTTCAGCAGTTTGTCAGTTCTTTTCCCATTGAGAAAGATGGATGATGTAACTATTTTTAAATCGAGAAAATCAACACAGCACAAGATAGTCAAATCAACATATCAAAGACAAGTGTCTTTTTGGCAAATGGAGATAATTCTGTTGCATGCTTTGAGTACTTGTAGTTCGTCAGTTTTTTCCATTGATAAAGAAGAATCTCGTATGAATCAAGCACTTTTTTCAATTCGTACAAAGTCTACACAGCACAAGATAGCTGAAATACCACTACACCAAAGACCAAGTTTTTATCAACATGCATKCCATTACTGTAAGGTGGGTTTTCCTTCTAATTAAGTCAAACGAAACTGTTATGGTGTCAATACTTGCATATTCAGCACTATCCAAGCTGTAGGACTCTAAGTTAAGATATCTTTTAACTTTTATATCTCGACAAAAAAACAGTTATAACCGTAGTAATCATTGGAAGTCCTCAAAGCACGTAATCTTAATGTAATGCAAAATCCTCTTAAATAACAATTTAATATCTTATGACTATTGATCTCAGTCAATAAATGTATCTTCACTTTTATTACACTCTGTACTATTGCTAAATACTAAAATACCTATAA
>NW_022258196.1:2635-17025 GCF_009602425.1 Actinia tenebrosa
CCCCCCCACGCGAATAAACCACACAATCACATTCCCTCCGTCCTACAATAATTGTTTTATGTGGGGTAGTGCAGGGCACACACATTTACCACCTGAGGAACTGTATTACTTTTAGTACTTAGACTCACCCCTTCCCCAAAAAGTTAGTTTGTGTTAAGTAAAGAGGCCCTAGTGCTAGAATGAAGTGTTATTGTCATTCCTCAAGAGACACCAAAACCAAGCACCAATGTTATAATTGATATTCCCACAGGAATGTAAAAGGACCCTTGAAGAGAATGTCACTTTTCTTACCTCTCCATCGTAGCTGGAGGTAGCTAGAAGATTTGGTGGACAGACAGCCACTGAAAGAATATCTTCTTTATGACCGTTTAACTAAAATATAAAACGTAAAAAAAAAACCAGTTCCTATCTGATATAGTTAGCCCTAAAACTTAACAAACTACAAACTAGCTGTAATAAAGAAACTTCTGAATGATTGTGCTGGTACGCTAGTTATGGCGCGCTTTTGTTCAGTGCTCTTCCAATCAAGAGAAGGATACACGCGACTCGTAAAACATCTACTTACCAAGTCATCCGACCAGTCAATATAGGGGCGTTGAATATGGTGAATATCATCGATATCATCCTAAAACGTGCGCAAAAAAAGATACTTTAAAAATGCCGTCATTGATGGGAAAGATTAGGAAATGATTGGGGTTTTCCTAAATGAAATTCTGCAATATCTAGTCCCAGAATTCCGTTTCAATGCAACTCAGTACCGATAATCTGGTAGAGTTTTTCGATTCATCTTTCTGGCTATTTTGATAAGCCTTTGTTACACAGAAGGATTGAATTATGTTGTTGAGTTTTTGAAACAGGTTTTTGTGGCAGTTACGATAGAGGATAAAATTCAGGAAAATTACAGGACTCTATTGAAACTAGCCTGTACTAAATTAGATGTTCCTGTTAAAATATTTAATAAAATAAAATGAAAATAAATAAATAAAAATCTCAAATCTATGCATTACTTACAGAGAACACGTTTATTCTTCTATCCCACCCAACCGATATGATATATCTGGAAGAAAAAAGATTTTGAAGTAAATATACAAATGTATTAGGAAAGAATATAAGATTGAAAAATTATGCAGGGTGGTCATAACTTCAGTAAATGTTTTGAAGTATTTTTCATACCTGTTTTTGTGCATGACTATGTAAACAAGGTCTGTAACCTCGTCTATATCCTTTTCTGAAAGAAACAGAAAGAAATCTTTGAGAAATGTTGATTTAATATAAGTAGTATTAGAACTCGGAAGTACCTTTTTCTAACGTTCTAAGACAATGTCCATTGTTATAATTCCATATTCGCAGGCGACCATCACGACCTCCTGTTATCAACCTGTTAAAGTGGTCAAAGAAAATCGCGTCTAAGAACTTGATAATAAGTTCTGGACTATACATTAGATCGCGCCAAGCCACGGCGCACGTGTAGCCACGCCCACCAAACACATGCACACGCTTGTCCTAATTAAAGTGGAAAAAGGTAATGGCGTTTAAAGACGTATTGTTAGATGTACTGCGCGAAGAGTAGCCAACGCCCTGTCTAGCTTCTCCTGTGCGAAGGGGGTTAAGAGTGTGGTATAGGTGTGTGCTGTATGCTGGCAGGTACTACTGACCTTCTCTCAGTAGAATCGAACGACATACAAGTTATAGCGCTATCCCCGTGGAGTTGGTTGAATTCAAACACGTGGTTACCAGTCTCTATGTCCCACACGCGACAAACCTGAGATAGAACAAAATTGACCAATGAAAGTCAAGGAAGAGAAAAGACAGTTGTTGGACAATTAACTTGGAGACGGGCGGGTCAGCGGCACCGTTAAGGCCATCATTGCACATGCGCGTATGACGCCGACGCGGCAGCTCAGTTGCATGGTTTGTTCTGCCAGTGCTTTTGTTTGCTCAGTCGTTGCAATGCTATTTTTGCTTAAACTGCCTAACATTTTAAGTAAGCAAAGATTTGAGAACCTTATCGGTCTCGTTTAAACTCATTTGAACTCCCTCTTAGTTATTAGTGTGCACAAAGCAAAATAATACCAACGCTCTAACTTACCGATCCTTCAGACGCTGTTAACACGTGTTTAAAACTCTTGTTGTATTTGATTGACGTGACGGGTTCTTTGTGAGTCGTAGTTACCTCACGTGACGTGGGTCTGAAGAGAAATAAAAGAGATACTCGTACATGTCTCACTTTGTATGGTCTTGCTCGATAGTTTACATTACCTTATTTTTAAGGGTAGTAAGGCGACTTGATCTGATGTTGCTACTGCCAAACCTCTGGATATCGGATTGTAATGGATGGCTAGAGGTAAAGATGGTCAAAATTCAGTAGGAAAAAAATTAAACGTTGCATGAAAACACGAAAGAAACCACACTTTTTCTCGATGGAGTTTGTGGCATTTCTTTTGTAGTTCCATGTTAGCCTCGCATTCAATACAATTCAGTTAAGAAGGGTGCATTAGGACTATGGTATCGCAAGTAGTTCAAGACCCCTCCCCCTGTCGGTACTCATCCCTTGTACCCTCCTGGCACACTAACTCACCTGATAAATCACCTCTAATTTTATGCGCCTTTGGCCTCACGGTTAAAAGACACGTTTGGTCATGAAGGTCCCAGACCTATAACACAACATACGTAATTCATATTTATATAACTAGGCATATGGCTTATTACGTTTTTACCAACCCCGCCCCCTCCCTACCCCTCCCTCCCCTGTGGTATAGCCAAGTACTGTACCTTGATGGTTTTATCGGTAGATATACTGAATATTCTATCGTCTTCAGGAGAAATGAATAGATGAAATATAGGTGCTGTGTGTCCTCGTAAGATACCTGTTGGTTTACTGGGGAAAGAAATTCGACGTTTGGTCAGTGGATGCAATTAAGTCGAAACTTGAGTTTGGAAAAGACAATTGGACAAAAGGGGGACAGGCCTTGAAACAACATGGGACCGTATAGGGACAACACAGTGCAGAGACAGGAGGGATAAGAGGGACCACAGGAGAGACCACAGGGGACGAAAGAGACAACATGGGACAACATGGGACCCTATAGGGACAACACAGTGCAGAGACAGGAGGGATAAGAGGGACCACAGGAGTGACCACAGGGAACAGAAGGGACAAGATGGGACCATATAGGAACAACAGAGACATCAGGGACAGGTCATAGAAAGGTAGGACAGGAAATTGACACCGAGGAGACATCTGAAACAGTACATGTATAAGTAAGAGTAATCACAAATATGAATCAATCAAACATCTTAACTGTATGTTTGACGTACCTTGGGACATATGGATTCCACATCCTTACCAAACGATCCATCCCTAGATATTCCAAATATTAATGTAAGATATCGACTGCTAAAATRAAAATAAGATAAAAAATATAGCATTACTTACCTCCTGTGACAATTAAATTCTTTTCCTTACAAAAATCGAAAGTCTTGACGCCTTTGTAAACGCGAAACACAGTTTGGTCAGCGTCCAATCGGCGACGAGGTTGAGTGTCACGTGCTGCAGTTGTGGCGGTTTTTCTTCGGTCGTTTGTTGGGTTCATTTGTGATTCTGTACTACCCGTAGTCTGCCCTGTATGATGTAACAATAAAAACACATAATTAGATGAATGATGAAAAAGATGGCGACATACAACCATCAACCATGCGTGGCTCTTCTGAGAGGTTTGGTCCACACGCACTACCACTACATTCACTACTTACGACTCAAATGTTGGTTTTTACGAAGGGAGGAAAACCGGAAAAAACTCGTCAATCAAATTATCAAACCAGAGGACCGAGGCATAAGCCACGCAGAGTTGAGAAAAAGCGCAAGGATACCAAGGGAATATACAGCTTCCTTGACGTCAAAATATTATACAATTCCACTCACTTAAGAGGTATAAATAAACCAGTTAAGCAACTTCTTACCGATAACTAAGCCTGTTTCTTGGTGATTGGAACATGATATGACAGCTCGAAGAGAGTCGTAGTACCGAAGCTGTGATACCCAATCATTGTGGACCTTCCATCTGTAAAACACATAACATCAATAATACACTAATATGTAGTAATAGGTTTAATGAGGCTTTAGCTTTCTCTATTCGTGTTTCAATGCAGTGATCAAGTGTGTAGAGGGAAACACGCCTTACCTTATAAACTTTGTGTTTTCAGAGTTGACCACACTGTTGAACAAAGTTTCGGAACGTTAAAATTACAACATCAATGCTGGGCAGAGATTGCCGCCAAGAAGTGGTCCAGGAAGACAGGACAAATCTTCCTTTTCGTTTCATATTTTCGAATACCTTGTTCATGATAATAAGGTGTACTGTCATATCATACTAATTCAGTATTTCGATCTCTAATTACAACACATATTGATAATGACAGTTTTGAAGCACTCCTTCCTCCTGGATGTATCCTTGATTATCATTATCCAAACAAAGCATCACATCGACCCCGTTGAGCTGCGCCACTGCTGTACTTGCGATGGTGATTAGGGATAACGAGTTGTTTAATCTAGTTGTTTTCGTTCGTTCCACACTTACCTGTCGATATTAACGCTTGCAATGCCTTCTACTTTTGGCATCTTTTTCCAGTTTCTGGAAGAATGAGAAACATTTTCTTCAGTAAAGTTATAAGATTCTACTCAATGCCATAGCATATAGTGAGGCAAGAGCCCCAGAGAGGGACGGGTTGGGGTAAGTTGACTCTAGTCCACACCCCCCCCCCCCTGTTTTTTCCTCATATCCAATAAATGTTCAATTCTCAGACCCCCTTATAACTACTTACTAGTATGCTATATTTTCCGATACTTATCCCACCCCCCCACACACACAGACACACACACCACACACAACATTCAAGGGTCCCCCACAGTCCTTGAGAGAAAATTACTCACCTTAATGTTTCGCCCATAGAGCGCAAGATAAAAATGTTGACACACCCCTACGAATAAAAATGATCATTTTCAGTCATGATATCAACATTATATAGTCTTCCAAACATGCCAGATATGGTAGAGACATAAATAATTTCTGGAAGAACTATAATTGGGCTTTACAAAAGATTTTTAAGCTAACCTGACTATCGCCATATATAATAATGCATTCATCTGGGCCAGTAGAACTGCAATACAAAACAATATTGTTGAATAAAATGAATAATATTGGGAGTGTAAATAATAAGGTTTATGAACTTCAATGGTAAAAGAAGATGCCATGGGAGGGGGAAGACTTGCGCCATGTTGACCTCTCTTGTCTCTAACTACGTACAGTCTTTTATTAGAGTAAACCGAGCAAGAAACATTAGAAAGAGGGATATGCCGGACAAAAATGGAGTCAAGAAGCCAGCTAACAGTCACAAACATTTTGCTAGTTAAAGTATCTGATGATTCAGGAACTAGAAGGAGCAAGGATGGATGAATKGAAGAGTGGGATCATAACTGAAAAAGGGAGGGATGGAATGGGAGGGAAGAGAAAAAGAAAAGAAGATATTTTCATGCTGTCTCTCTTAACTCAAAGTAGACCTTGTTTATATATAGTACTGACCAGTAGTCTAGTCGCAGAGGAGTAGTTTCCAGCCCACTTATCTGACAGTATGGCTCAAATGTTGAAAGCTCAAAGAACTGGATTTCTCTATCACTACAGAAATAATGACAATATACTCAAAAAAATTAATATTAACTGACTCGCAAAATGTACCAGATGAAATCAATAAACAATTAATGTATAGGACTATACATTGTTTTTCCATTTTCTATTTTCCATTTTCTTTTTCCCATTTCTCATTTTTKATTTCTCATTTTCTATTTCCCATTTTCATTTTCTAATTCCCATTTCCTTTTTGGATTCTGCCTTTATAATTAATACTTGAGAAGAAAATTCAAAGAACCTCTATGTTCTCAACTCCATTGTAAGAAAATGGGAAGTGGGAAATGGGAAGTGGAAATGGGAAGTGGACAATGGGAAGTGGAAAATGGGAAGTGAAAAATGGGAAGTGGAAAATGGGAAGTGAAAAATGGGAAGTGAAAAATGGGAAGTGGAAAGTGGGAAAGCATATCCATCTTGCTGCTAAAGAAAATTTTCCAGTGAGCAGAGGATTCAGTCATTTTTAAAATAGGAGACTTGACAAAATAGGCAGCTATATGCTGCACTAGATTAATGTTAATAGTTTTCCATTTGATCGTGAAATGTACCCAGGTGTGAGGGATGAAGTACCCAGTGATCAACCACCAGTGGCCACCTTCTCTGAAGCCTCTGGTGAAAGGTCATGTCACAACTGATGCTGCACAGTAAATACCAAGTTATCTTACCCAGTAGAAATAATAAACTTGTTATACTGAGGTACCAGAGCAAAGTCTGTGATCCATTTGTTTTTCTTCGAGGAACTTTCAATCTTTTAGAAAAAATATAACCTGATAAATAACACTGAATTTAGGAGAAAAAAATTAAGATTGATGGCAGCAAATTTTCAATGTGTTTCTTACATGTTTCATTCTCTTGAACTCAAGATTTTGGGACCAAAAAGACACAAGGCCATCCTAAACAAAATATTAATACAAAAATCAAAATGACATGGTTGTGTTTTATTTGCACTATATGGTTTATATCACCATAGGACAACAAGTATTTTTACTATTCTATGCAATGTACCATAAAAAATTCGATTTTTTTTTTTTTTTTTCCCATTTTTTTTGACATCTTATTGACAACTTTTTGACAAGTTTTGATTGTTGTTTTTACATCAAACCAATAATGTACAAACATTGCTTATCGAAACATCGAAGTGAAGCGCCAATATCTAATTGGTTAGTAGTTATGAGCTCATTTAAAACTTATCAAAAAGTTGTCAAAAAGAAATCAAAAACTTGTGAATGTGTTAACAGTAAGATGCGTAACGTAGTGTGATATAAATGCATAATGAACACATACCTGACTAACGACAAGAAAGGTGTTATCAACCGTGTGACACACTCTGATGACTTGCTCTCGTTGAGGAGAATTTTCTATTAATGCAGGTAATGCAAAGGAAGTCTAGCAAAAAAAGTAGATAAGTGAATATCAAGATAAATGTTTATTTATTTAACAATTATTCGCCGAAGGTGAAGTGATTATTGGGGAATATTTACTGAGACGCAAGTCTTCTATAATCACCTGTGTATTTTTACTAAACTCATTTAAACCTAAAGAAAGCTGTCAATTTACCTCTTTGGATCTAAAATAAGAATCCTCTTTTTCAGCATACTCCAGCTGCATAAAGGTACAAAACTCATCCTGGAAAAAAATATAACAAAAAAATTAGTACATAATAATTTTAAGAGTAGGTTGATGTGACAAGCATATGGGGGGGATTTCATTTATTATCCCATGAGAGGGGGGGTCGGCCAAATTGGAGTAGGGGTTACGTTATTTTAAGAAAGTGGTTAGGGAGGTTATCGCATATTGAGGGGGTTTGAGAACTACACTGTATTCCAGGATAAAGGTAAGGTGGGTTATGCAATTGTTGCCTTTTTCATGGAGGAGGGTTGGGTTAGTAAAGCTTTCCATGTGATTTTGTAAACCCCCCCCCCCCTTTGTGCTAATAAATAAAAGCCCCCTAAAGGATAAAGGAAATAGAAACAAAGGATTGAGAAAACATTGATATACTAACCCAATTGATTTCTCCATCAGATGAGGAGTCAATCTTCATAAACAATGATGTAACTTGATCAACACTCTATTCAGATAAAATCAAAACATTGAATAAAAGTCACATTAGAAAATAACAATTTAAATCTAATTTTCAGGTTTATTGGCTGGTGGTGCAGTTTTGAAATACCTGAGGGAAGAAAAAGCCCCTGGGCTCACCTCCCTAGGCTTTCTGTCTTTTCTCACACCCCAGGGGGTACTGCCCTATATTCGCTGTACGGGTACGTGCCGCCAAACAGGGTATGGTTTTCAGTGATTTTACTCTGGAACAGGATATATAAAATTGCTCTCACTCTGGGACAGGGTATATGAAATCACTCTCTCTCTCTGGAACAGGGTATCTATTTTCACAATACCGGAAAAGGGTATGGTTTTCAGTGATCTTGCTCTGGAACAGGGTATGAATTTCAGCGATTTTACTCTGGAACAGGGTCAGGGTTCAGAGGGCTCAGCGGCATATCCCTACCCTAAATGGGCAAGAGTACCCCCCAGGTCTCACACCTGTTGGGAAAGAGCTGCAGAGACTCAGTCTGCAGATTTTTTATTGATCCTGCTTATGTTTAATTTTTTTTACATTTTTTAAAATAACTTTGTGGAGGGTAAAACCTTTTTATTTCGAAAAAACCTACACTGTAGTTCCTTTTTTACTTACATGTATAACAGGGTCATGAATATCTTAAATGAAATGATGTGAAATGGGGAGGCTACAATCATTTAACAAAATTTACTGCTGCAATGATTAATCACCTAGCCCTTGTTCTCCCCCGCCCCCTTTCTCCCCCATAAGGTTCTTCCATTAGTGCTTTAAGAATATGAAAATTTAAACAAACCTTGAACTTGGTTCCAAATAAATTTTGAATGACATCTTTAAATTCTTCTAAGTCCAAAGTGCCATTACCATCTGAATCTGCTTCCTATATTCAAATATACAAAGTTAGACTTTTGGGTAATGGCCAAATAAAGAGAGTTGAGATTGTGAAAACATGTAAGTGAAGTAGAGATAACAGAAAATAATAGGGTTTAAGTTAAAAGACGACTGCACAAACAGGATGTTGAGTAATATAAATTTTATAGAGCATTCTTTGCCTTTCATCATTTAGGACCAAGATAAGCCTATCAGATATGTCTAATCTTTAGAACTAAGAATTTGGACTACTGACACAATATAATACAGATAACTGCATTCGATAAATATATTTATATCTGTAGTGTCTGGTCAAGAGCTCCATTCTGGCTGAATATAATGATATTTAGACCTTAACAGTAATGTAAAAGCAGATTGAATGTGCTAGGTATTGAAAATGAAGCTGAATTGACAAAAGATTATAATATATAGCCCAGCCATCTTGGGACCAATGCAGACACACTTATCTGTGACCAAAAAAATCAAGTGACTGAAAAAGTAAGGGATTTAAGAAGGATTAGAATGAGAATGTGAGCAGAAAATAATTTACATATAAATTGTATAATATGCTCACAATGAAGATTGCATTCAACCCATTATATATCAAGCCCCTCTTTTGGCTGGCCTCAAGTGCCTCTGGAACTTGGGTAAGGCAATGTTGAATTCTCTTTAATTCTAAATAAGGAAACCTCTGCCAACAAACATGGTATATATCAGAGTAAATGGTTTGAACCCAGATGTTAAAGTTGTGAAGTGTGATCGTCCGGATTAGTGTAATCTTAAGAAAGGCCGTTGTTGGTGGTGAGTGACGTTTCGACAACCTGAGCGGAAGTCATCTTCAAAGTCCAGAGAGAAAACAAGAGACAGTCAATGGTATCTATACTTCTGGTTCGATCAGGTACTGTATATATCCTGAGAATGAATATTTTCAAAATTTCAAAAAAATTAATAAGTAAARTTTTTCATTTACCTCAAATGCCTGGCGCATGCGATACAGATGATCCAATGTTATTCTGTCTTCCAACTATAAGATACAGTAGTAATAAATTGTATGAAAGTATGAGCATTAACATATAACGACTCTAAAAACAATATACGTTCTTGAATTGTAAAATTGTTGTTATTGTTTTCTATGTGTCAACAAATTAACTTTGCTCTAGAGGGTTGGAATTCAATTACTGCAATTTTCATAAACATGCAAACTCTGTGACTGCGAGCTGCACGCTGAAATTTGGTTTTTCGCTGCCATTAAACAAATTAATCAGTCTGTACCTACATGTACCATATTTTTGACTGGAGGCAGTAAAAAACCCAATTTCAGCGTACAGTTCACAGACACAAAAAAATTGTAGCAAGGCCCACTTTACRAGAAGGGAGTGTTACCCTAGTACTAGGGTTACCCGTCAGGTAGAGGGTCAAAAGATAGCTTGGCTTTACAAGGGAAAAGATAACCCTAGCGCTAGTGCTAAGTATATGAAGGGATGGTTACTTAGGTCAACAAATACTTCAAAAAATTGYGGACTACAAGAAAGAGCTCATAATTATCGACATCTTCGATGCAAGGAACTTCTTTGCGTTTCTTTTTCATTTRTACTTGAACCTTGTTCCGCCATGATGGCCGTTTGTTTATTTGTGCTGCAGGAGGTCTGTTGTCCCGAGAAGGGGAGTTATCCCTAGCTGACAACTTTACAAGGGATAAACTTAACCCGGGCAAAAGGGTTTCCCTACCTAACAGACAGGGTAACCCTAGTGCTAGGGTAACCCAGGTGTGTTTGTTAAGATGTCAAGATAAATAAGAGAAAATGCATAGAAGCTAGGGTAGCCCTAGTGCTAGGGTAACCCTCTCTCCCTGTAAAGAGGCCCTAAAGTTCGAAAAATGGCAACCATTTGTTATTGTTTCTTCTGGTAGGTCTAATAATCAACATTTCTTATGCAAGCTAAAGACATTTATTTGGAATTTCCTATGCTTAATGTCAGTCAGCTTCGATGGCTTAAAATAAATTGAATTAATTAATATAAGCCGTTGTTAATTATTCATTTTGACTCAGGACACAGGGAGCTTTACATAGCCATAAACGTAAAAAAAATAAAGAAAAGAAAAACAATACTCTGACAAGAATCATAAATATTGTTTAAATATAGCTATAAATCTTAACTTACTTAGTTTAGATCAATTAAAGGGGATCGACATGTCTGGGAACTAATAGTTCTCTCTTTTGCTTTTAACGAGCACTTATTTTAATGCAACGCCACTTAGACTAATATTACTGTAAACGATTTTAGTTTTCTTGAGCTAAATCTTTCGTGTATATAAGCACTAAAAGGAACACGTTCAGGCTTTTAGTCTTAAAGTATAAACCCTCAGTACTTAAAGACGAAAATGTAATCAAGTAAAGTAAGCTTTTGAAAGCTCAAGGAATTCAGCCATTTACGCCTTCAACACACGATCATGATTATTAAAAGAAATAAAAATATTATAAAAGTATAAGTATGAATAGGGACGAAGAAGGCATTTTTTTGGGATTACGACACTGGATATAAGGGATGGATATCTTGATCGCGAAGTTCTAGAATCGGACAAAGAACATGTACAGTAGTACTCTATCCACATACCTTGAGCTGTTTAGACAATCCTACAGCAGTCGATGGCCTTTTCGGCTGTTCATGCTCCTCAAACTCCTCGAACCCTGCAATCGTAGCTCTCCTAGCGATCCCAAATTTGAAATCATTCTCGGGGATCCCTCCATGAACTTGTCGGCCTCGAACACGAGAGATAATCGGTGCACCAGGAATATGATGTCGAGAAGTAATAAACGTTGGATCGAGTCCTACAACGGCTTTATCCGGTGCAGTAACTGGTCTAATATCATCTAGAATCCCAGTAATTTCATTGCTTTGTAGGACTCCAGAGGCTGTAGATGGCCTGATCTTTTTTAATGCCTTCAGAGGCGGCATTTTTTGCCGTAAGTGAAACAAGTGATAGTCCTCTGAAGCCCGAATGTTTTGCTGTTTGATTTGAGTAATCTGATTGGCTGATGAGTTGCTAGATAGCAACAGCCTTCGCGCCATTATTCAAAATATTCTAACCAAATAAAAGCGCTATATTTACAAATATGTTTTTCAGCAAGGAAAGAAAATCAAGCCATTAACATGCTTTCTCGAAAATATAGAGAAACTATACAGTCATTTGTTCAAKTAGAACGTTTTAATTCGAAGGGTTTGTGACGTCATAGACAGGGTCGAAGTCGGGAATCCAAAAGTTGAGGAAATTAATGAAAAGGAAACACAGGACAAAAAAATCATAGTCAAAGTCATATAACATAATAACAATTAATAATTTAATGAATTTCTATAGCGTCATATATTACACTCTATAACGCTTTACAATTTATTTCCAAACATAAAATATAGAAATATATATATATAGAAACCCTCGCACTCTGTCCAAGCCGGCCCATCAGAGCCCCAAACCGTGGCTACTGCTAGTGCTCGCCAAGCCGATTCAGACAGAGTACCTGCGTTTCACAAAATTTTAAACTCTACTTTAACCCCAAATCCGCACATAAAGCTGAAGGAAAAATAGAAAGAGAATAAATGAATATAGAGAATGATTGCTCCAGTATGCTTATTCTTATTTCATTTCCGCAACTGAACAAGGCCATGAAGACTGATAGAAAACAGCTAGAAAACCAAACGATTTACAGAAAAAATATGTCAGCCATGCATGCATAGCCTCTTGCGCAGCCGCTGTAAGGCGCTTCCGGTTCCCGTCATTCCTACTTAGTGGGGTAAAGACGGGAACCGGAAGTGCCTCACGGCATCTGCGCAGGAGGCTAGTCTCCTTCACAGTTCCCTGCGCCATCTTGAAAGGTAACCGTTCTGTGCATCGAAGCTAGAACAGCGGTGACCTCTCTATAGAACCCTTTTTTTAACACCTTGAACAATATTTATTCACTTTTCTATCATTGCAAGGTCACCGCTGTCCTCGCTTCGATGCACACTGAGGTATTACCTCTCGATGGCGCATTGTAGTGTGAAGGGGACAACTGCGGTGTTTATTTTGAGCTCAGCCCTATCGTGTAAGTTTTACCATTCTAATAGGACGTTTGCACGATGGCATCATTGACCTCTACTACCAGACTCCCTTACACACTTTCTTTTGTTCGGTTAATTCTCATAAGGGAATACAAATTTAAATAAGAAAGAATAAGAAGCATTATGGTAGTGGGAGTCAAATAACGCCTTCATGYAAACGGCTTATAGTATCAGTGTTTAGTTTAGTTTAGTTTATTGGGATTTGCCACAAACATAATACAATTAACAACAACATGCAAAGCTAAGGGCGGCCGGAGAAGAAAACAGGACGATAGCCCCAATTGAAATTCAACTCCTTACGTTAATTAAGAAAATATAAAATATGTCTGTTTAAGGCCAAGGTAAAACGCCGCACCCCACATGAGCCGAACCCAAAGCGGAACGTACAGTCCCAAAAATAATGCTTTTCGGTTCAACYTGCCGTGAAGCATGGTGCCTGACCCGGGCCTAAAACTTAAGAATACTTATATAAACAAACTTATAAATTATTACATGAGCATCACAGATTCAGATCAGTGGATTCCATGATTAGTTGTTCATTTAATTTATTTTAGTGTTGTACATATACGATTTCAATTATTTATTCTGGTGAGAGCATGCAGTGGTTAATACATAATTCAACCCCCCAACTCCCCAAATCCGCACATTTCATGGCCATAAAGTATCAAACTATTACAAATTCCTGTTATGACTGTATTTTATTGCATCAGTGTTCGGCATCACTATATCAGTACTTAACCACATGGTCAGCCTAGTCTTGCAACCATGCTATTAATTTTAATTCTAGGAGCTGTTAGAGTACCGTAGAAGTAGTTCAGTATCTGGAGTGGATAACGGCAGTCATAACACCACTAGATGTAAGTTTTTAATAGGCAATAATACTCATTTATTTTATGTGGTTTTGTATCCTAAAAGCTAAGAAAGGTAAGATTACAGGCGCTTAGGGGTCTCTGGTGTTTATGGCCAGACTCATTATGAGGGCTTTTTGTGATTGATTGGCGATCACAAATCACTTGATCCCTAAATTTTTTCATACGACTGCGATATCCCTGCTCACAACCACAAGGTAACCGGATTGATTATATTCTATTCACAGCACGTATCTGGGGGAAAACTTAACCTTCAAGCTAAGGGGCTCGGAGCGAGAGAGCGTCTAAAATTAAGCAGCTTGACAAACAGAATCATACCGAAATACGTACAAATGAACAAATTCTAATTCCTAATAATAAAAATCAAACTGAAAAGGCAAGGAGAAGAGTTAATGAGAAATGATACTGCAGGCCGGACGATCTCTGTCTAGAAAACACAGTCATATAGATAAAGGTCACATTACAGATATATTTGATACGTTCTTTATATTTTAATTATATAATCTAAATTGAAACCTTTTTACTGCTAATTCCGATCCTAACATCTGGTAGACTATGATAACGAATCAGACGCGGACGGAGATGAAGGATTGTAATGGTCTGTAATTCTCGTTCGCTGCACCTGAGACGTAGTCAGAGGGGCCTGAGGTTTTCTCGGTAAGCGGAAAGGGACGGACCATTGGATATTTTAAGGAAGTGATTGCGTAAATCCTCCCAAAAAACCTATCCAGCAAGCACTTCACCGAGGAAAACAAATATCGCGCAACCGCTCCTTCCAGTAAAAATATCGAGAGCAAACACAAA